>JAXQQM020074460.1:0-255276 GCA_034641835.2 Pinus albicaulis | reverse complement strand
CCTACATTTCCATAATATTTTATCTAGATCTAGAATATCCACATTCACACATTAAAAGTGGATTTTATTCATCTTTGAGGATCATGGATCCCTCCACACTTTTATTTACTTAATTCATTAAGAAAATTAAGAACTCTAATATTCCAAATATCATGTGAAAATTTGGGAACATTACAAAAAAAAACCATTGGAACAAATATTGAACAAATTGTTCAGAGAGCTCAATGACTGAATCTATATGATTAGCAAGATGAAGGAAGAAAATACTAAAGAGAAGAAACCAACTAGACTATTGGATGTATTTCTGAGATTAGAAGGAAAAAGCACAAAACATTTTAAACCCTTAAATAGATGGAATTGCGTATATCTAGCAAATAAGATATTCTAGATCAAGGGGTATATAAAAAACCAATCAATATTGTAGGTGCCAACAACCCAAGGAAACTAATGGAGAAATTACTAATAAGAAATGCACACTATTCTCTATCTAACATCACTTTTTTCATTTGAACTTTGGTTTTATCGATTCTCAATTGATCTTAGTTTTAAATATAAAACAAATATAAGTATTGATATTATTCAAGCCACTAATTCATCAATGAATACCGGGGAAAGTCATCAGGAATGGATGGCCTTTGTTGTGATTTTTTCATCAGGAATGGATGGCCTTTGTTGTGTTTTTTTCATCAAGAATGGATGGTCGTCATTGTCATTTCTACCAGGCCATGTTGGACACAAAACAAGATGATTTCTATTGTTTGAAAGCTGAGTAATTATCTTCTAAAATGATATCTAAATCTCTCAATCAAGGCCTTAATAAACTCATTACCAAGAATGTAGCTAGGGGCACCATTGAACAATGGAGGTTGGAGGCTCATGAATTTCCTCGGTGTTTCATAAAATATCATTACTAAATAAATGGCTCTGTAAATACTCTCAATTGCATGGAAGGTAGTTCAATAAGACTTGAGAGACTTTGGAATGGGCTACAGATAGTGGCTACCAACCTTGTTTTCTACATATTGGAGCTTCATCACAGACATGTTGGTTTTTCTTGGCCTTTGGACTATGATATGTGGCCATGGTGAACACACTATTCTCTAATGCATTAGAATTTATCCTTTTTAATAACTCATTATCCCCTCCAATTTTTTTGAACCAATCCATTTTTCAAGAGTGCTCCTTTCACCCAGATTTGTATGTTTGAAAATGGATGTCTTGGATCACCTATTTAAAGTTGATGGCATTTCGGGGAAATTTAAGGACATCCTATGTCCTGTTGGGTCAGACATGGTCAATAATCATTTTGCTAATGGATCCTTTATTTCTATGAGTGTTAAGCAGAGCTTAGTATGGTGCTCATACATGTGTGGACATATTTGTCTCTACATTAGATGTTGTGATTAGTGACCATGAGAAAAAAATTGTTGTTAGAATTAGACTCTCAACTTAATATATTCCAACAGCTTGGACTTATGTTCGATCGAGGGTAATTGTGAGGTACCTAGGCATTGCATTTGAAGCGGGGCTATCACCAGTGGCTATCTAGGATTGGTGTAAATTGTCTTCAACAATTTTAGAGTAAGCCTTGATTTTGGCATCATGAGGACCTCTCATTATATGGTAAGTTGTCAAGGGTTATACAAATATTCTATGCCTCGCACATTTATTATGTATCTTGTTGGTTTCCTAGGAAGACCAAATTTCAACATCTAGAGTAGATCATGCAATCATACCTATCTTAAAAGTATGGTGGGAAGAAAAATCTTCCATAAGGATGGGGGGGATGATCCCTTGACCAAAAATTTGAAGGATAACATTGTTACATCGAGGCTATTTTGTGTAATATCCCAAAATGGTAATGTAGAAATTCATAAGCACAATAATGGAATAGCAGGGAGAAGTTAACTCATAAAATGTGTTGAGAAACACATTGCCATCAGAGGACTATAACAGCAGAAAAAAGAAGCTCCTCTACATCATCCCAAGTGGGAAAAATGCAACAATTAGACCATAAAAATGTTATTTCCAGGAAATTACGTTGTAAAAAGGGGAAATAAAACTTAGGTTCCTTAGAATATATATATATATATATATATATTGGCCCTTATATATGAAATGGAATCATAAATAAATCCCTTTTTCTAAGTTAAACAGATCTCCTGGCCTCAAATCAGCTTAAAAATGCCCAAACCCCATGACTTAAGCTATGTAGAATTTCTAAAGCACATGATAGCGTTATTATGTGAGGGTTTCTACAAAATTATGATATAAATTCATGGATCTGTAGTTTTATTTAACAATATGCTAAGAAAGCAGATATCTGACCTCCTTAATACATTATAGAAATAACCTGGCAAGGGTTCCTTGAAATCTTGAGTACAAAAGAGAAGATCTGAAGAGTCAGCTCTAAAATAACGCAGTATTACTAAAAAATTACATAAATATAGCTGAATAATACAATATATGGATTATAATCCATTCTTTTAGCTTTCTGGGAGAAGGGTTGGCCCTTTCCCTAGGAAACTAGCTCAAGAACAAGGGCTTAAACCCTGTTGCTGCAACTTTATGAAAAAATGACACAGTTCCTGCAAGGGACTGCACTGTAGGAGATGAGGAATACTTTTTCCAAGTGTCAAGATGAGAAATGAGCCTAGAAATCCTCCTAGCTGACCTATCAAGAGAAGGAAATCTCCCTTTACTGAGAAACAGACCCGAAAGAGGTGTTATCAATCCTCCACTGCAACACCCTGCAACATAGCACTATTCTCTATAGAAATAACATTGTAGCTAAATAATGATGCTTGGACTCAAGCCTAAATGTGGAGAAATATAATTCAATACTCTCCCAAGAGGCCTCTCAAGGGAAGAGGTGGGATTCCCACTCGGGAAGACCCGATGCTAAACAACACAACAACCCTGCTAAAAAGCAAGAGGAAGCAATAGTATAAGCAGACCAATATCAAATGATAATCTCAAACATGATATCAAATGGCTTCCATCCTCTTCCTTAAGTATATTGTGAGCTTCCATGTCCTTGGCCCCACTCAATTAGGTCATTTCCTTCATGAGGTTTACCTCCCTCCAAAACTATGTTATTCTCTAATTAATCTCCACTCCTCCTTAACAGCGTTGTTGACTTGGTCAAATTTGACTAAATCAACATGATCCAAACCTTGTTCACACATGGAGGAGATTTATTTTTCTAGTACAAATGTCTCCTTTCACACTTAAAGTGTTTTTATTACTACTCAAGAGACTTATGGGCCTTCTCACCCACTTATTCACCTACCTAGTGATAAAACAACTATAATATTCCATTTAGCTTGAAGGCTAAATTTTTGGAATGTAGAAATTTGAATAGCTGTTAAATTATTCACCAAGATTATCCTGATCACACACTATTTGAGCTTCATGCATAATACATAATCTCTTCTACTATTGATCATCAATTTGCGGAATTATAAACAATCGCATGTGCACATTAAAACCATAAACAATCACACATATAAACACAGTATTTATGGGAAAGCTTAAAGCTGAAAACCCCCAACTATCTATATATTATAATGATAGAGATCATGTAACAATCATAGTACAAACTCCTCACAAGCTCTCAACACTATCTCCAATTGTTACACACTACACAAGCTCAGATCTAGCAAAACACATGCTCCAATCTGCTCCACCTGTTAGCCTGCCTCTACTGTGCAATCCAACCTTGAGAATGGCTTGATCCAAGTTTGAATCCCACTAGTATGCACTGCGCAATCCTCATTGGCATCTCCATCAATGTGTGTGCAAATCTCATGCACCAGTATAGTCACAACTGATAGTCACACTTTCTCTTTCACCTACCTCTCGACTGGTCTCCACTAAAACTGTCCATGCACTGCAGTTAACTGATGTATTATTTAGTTTATTTATGAGTTAATAATTAGTGAATTAATTAATAATTAATTTACACCACTCTCACTAATTGTATCAATCAGTTAGACTAGATACAACTAGCTCAACTAAGTTAAACTGAACACAACTCCATTAATTGTCTCATCAACTCCACCAAACTTTGTCGCATGAGTTCTAACTAAAGTCAACCATGCAATAGCTCCACTAAACCCTAGGAATAGCGTAATTCCTTCTGTCATTTGCATGTGCCACATCCATGACTCGAACTGAAGTGCTCCAAGAGGATAAGATAATGTTTAGAGTCCAAATATTATTAAGAGCTAATAATATTCGACATATCTATTTTTAGACTGGCAATCTAAAAATAGATTCCGCCCAGTATGTCTAAACATAGAAGTCCATATATTTTTTCCGACTTGACCAACCATCCACAAATAGCATCCTGCAACTCATAGAACATGATCCATATGTCTAAAAATAGACATAGTATAAAAATAGACTTTGCGCCAAAAATAGCCTACGGGCCCACTTAGTGAAGGCGACTTCTTTCCACTAAGCTCCTCATCTTGTTGCAATCTCAACACTCCATCTCAACAAGATAAGGATTATCTGCAACCCCTATCCTGCCTCTGTGGTATTCGAATTTTCTTCTGGTGAGCACCTTCATCAAGATATCAGCATCCTGATCCTCCGTGGGAATGTATGAAAGTAACATGATTCTTCGCTGCACACAATCTCTGATATGATGATACCAATCCGTGAAGCCATGCTACCTCAACTGATCCTCCTGTCTGTACCATGATCCATATCCCGATGTGCCTCTAAGATATCTCAATACATGCTTCCCCACCTTCCAAAAGAGCTTGGTAGGCTTAACCATAGCTTGTGAAAGCTGGTTAACTGCATAGCATATATCGGGTCATGTATTGACAAGATACATAAGCGACCCCACCAACTATCGATAAACAGTGGCATCCACTACCTCCGCTGAAGTAGCATCCTCCTTCCTCCAACCACCAGGAATATGAGTATCAACAGGCTTGTAGCCATGCATGTTGAACTTCTCCAGTATCTCCCGGGCATACTTACCCTAAGAAACAAACAGTCCATCACTGCGCTGCTAAATTTCCAATCCCAAGAAATAATGAAGGAGGCCCAAGTCCTTCATCTCAAACTCTTTTGCAAGATCCTCCTTGCATGAGAGTATCAACAGCTCATCACCTGTCAAAATAAAATCATCTACATAAAGTACAATGATCAGCAGCTTACCCTCCACCACAGTCTGGTATAGGTTGGGATCTGCCTCACTCTTGGAGAATCCAAGTCCGGTGAAATAACTGTCTATCTGTGTGTACCAAGCACGAGGTGCTTGTTTCAACCCATACAGCGCTCTCTTGAGCCTGCACACATGCGATTCGCTGCTGAATATCTCGAAACCTTTGGGCTGCTCTATGTACACCTCCTCCTCAATGACTCCGTTGAGGAACGCAGTCTTCACGTCCATCTAATGAATGTGCCACCCCATCTGCACTGAGAGATCTAGGATCATCCGTATGGAATAATACCTTGCGACAGGTGCAAAGGTCTCCTCATAATCGATCCCCTCTATCTGTGAAAAGCCTTGGGCAACAAATCTTGCCTTGTACTTCTCCACACTCCCATCAGCTACCTGCTTCACTTTGTAGATCCATCTCGAACCCACCACTGATTTCCCCTCTGGCCTCAGGACAATCTCCCATGCATTGTTTCTGACAATCGAATCATACTCTTCCACCATGGCATCTACCCATGCGAAGTCCTCGACAGCTTCCTCGAAATAGGATGGCTCTGTCATGATACACTTGCTCATGAGAGCCATGTATCCAGCATACCGGTCAGGTGACTGTCTCTGTCTGTGCTGTGCTGTAGGTGGTCCTACAACCTTCTCTGCATCTTGAGCCAGTCGCTCAGCTTCTGTAGTGCGCTTTCGCCCTCTAATGGTTGGCGTTGCATGAGTGGTCTCTTCCACTCCATGAACTTCCTCTTGTGGCTGATCCACATCCTGAAGCTCATCCTTAGGAACTAATAGCTCCTCCTCTGCATGTAAGTGTGGCTCCCTCTCAAGCGAACACTTCATGGCTTTCTCCTCCTGAAATTTGATATCCCATTGTACAATAGTATTGTGACTGTCTGGAAAATACACACGATAGTTGTGGGGTGTATTAGTGTACCCCACAAATATCCCAACCTCTGCAATCGGCTCCAGCTTCTTCCTGGAATCCTTCGTCACATGAATGTAAACAGGTGAGCCAAAAATCCTCAAATGGGAAATATCAGGCCTCTTACTAGAAAACGCCTCCTCAGGTGTACTCATGCCAAGTATCCTGTGAGGAAAATGGTTCTGCACATATATTGCAGTATTACACGCCTCCGCCCATAAGTGAATGGGTAGGCCCTGATCATGCAACATCGCCCGTGCAACACCCACGATCGTTCTGTTCTTCCGCTCAGCAACCCCATTCTGCTGTGGGTTATGAGGTGCAATGAGCTCTCTCCGAATCCCTTCTGCGCTGCAAAAGTCCTTGAATTCAGCAGAGATGAATTCACCACCATTGTCGCTCCTAAGAGCCTTCACATGCTTCCCCGATTCCTTCTCAACCAACGCCTTGAACTCACAAAACTTTGAGTATGTCTCGCTCTTCCCACAAGAAGATCTAGACTCCTCTCAAAGGAAATGGTACCGACACTGTCGCACTATATCTTACCATCATCGCCCATCTCGATGTGCACTCTAAGATCTTTCTCATCTAGATCAGTAAACAAATCTCGATCTCCTGTCATGTGAAAAGATGCACCACTATCAAGAAACCACACTGAACCCATCACACTTGAGACCAAGCATGCGATCAGCGAAAAATCCAACTCAAACTGCGAGGCTAAGGCCTCTCCAGCTGCAGATCCAGCAGCCTGCTTATTTTTCTTCTTCTGCGGACAATTTGTGGCATAATGTCCGTGTTGGTGACAGTGAAAGAACTTCACCTTGGACATGTCCTGCTTCTTGCCTTTCGCACCGGAATGAGAAGATTTCTTGATCTTCCCCTTCTTTGCTTTGGCAGCCAAAGCGCAATTCTCTTCATCAGAGTTCTTTGATGAATATCTGTCCCTGGTACTTCGCCTTATCTCCTCTTGTACAAGATCCGACCAAAGTCGCTCCCATCCTGGCAATTTCTCCCGACCATTGACAGAGTCCTGATAGGAATGCCAACTCTTCGAAAGCCCAAGGAGAGCCAAGCTCACCAAGTCCTCATCATCAACAGTCACCCCCACACTTCCCAGCTCATCCCTGCATTGGATGAACTTTGTGAGGTACTTGGGCATACTGTCGCCTTTCTCCATCTTTATGTTTCTGAGTTTGTCCTTGAGCGCCAACTTCCTCTGATTGCTCTTGCTTTGGAATAAATCTGTCAAGGCTTTCCACATCAAGAATGGAGAAGCCTTACCATTCAGGCTGGAAAATATGTGATCCTTCACGCCCTCCAATAGAATCCTTCAACACTTTGCTGTCTTCTTTTGCCAAGCCTCAACTATGGCAGCATCGCTAGAAGTAGGCTTTGGGACTTCAACATCTATGAACTCCTTCAACCCATTGTCATCTAACACCACCTCCATCCTGTCCTTCCATGCAATATAATTCGAGCTGCCCTCAAGGGCATACTCCAATCGCAATCCGTTGAAAGACATCTCAACTTCGACACCAAGAAAACACTGCTGCAAATTCGAATTCCACCAGCACAAAACTCAACCGCTTCAATGTTCTGCAATTGCTCCAATGATCAATATCGCTCTGATACCATGTAGAAATTTGAATAACTGTTAAATTATTCACCGAGATTATCCTGATCACACACTATTTGAGCTTCATGCATAATACATAATCTCTTCTACTATTGATCATTAATTGCGGAAATATAAACAATCGCATGCGCACATTAAAACCATAAACAATCACACATATAAACACAGTATTTATGGGAAAGCTTAAAGCTGAAAACCCCCAACTATCTGTATATTATAATGATAGAGATCATGTAACAATCATTGTATAAACTCCTCACAAGCTCTCAGTACAATCTCCAATTGTTACACACTACACAAGCTCAGATCATACAAAACACATGCTCCAATCTGCTCCACCTGTTAGCCTACCTCTACTGCGCAATCCAAGATGAATAATGGCTTGATCCAAGTTCGAATCCCACTAGTATGCACTGCGCAATCCTCATTGGCATCTCCATCAATGTGTGTGCAAATCTCATGCACCAGTATAGTCACAACTGATAGTCACACTGCTCTTTCACCTAACCTCTCCACTGGTCTCCACTGAAACTGTCCATGCACTGCAGTTAACCGATGTATTCTTTAGTTGATTTATGAGTTAATAATTAGTGAATTAATTAATAATTAATTCACACCACTCTCACTAATTGTATCAATCAGTTAGACTAGATACAACTAGCTCAACTAAGTTAAACTGAACACAACTCCATTAACTGTCTCATCAACTCCACCAAACTCTGTCACATGAGTTCTAACTGAAGTCAACCATGTAATAGCTCCACTAAACCCTAGGAATAGCGTAATTCCTTCTGTCAGCTGCATGTGCCACATCCAGGCATCAAACTGAAGTGCTCCAAGAGGATAAGATAATGTTTAGAGTCCAAATATTATTAAGAGCTAATAATATTTGACATATCTATTTTTAGACTGGAAATCTAAAAATAGATTCTACCCAATATGTCTAAAAATAGAAGTCCATCTATTTTTTCCGACTTGACCAACCATCCACAAATAGCATCCTGCAACTCATAGAACATGATCCATATGTCTAAAAATAGACATAGTCTAAAAATAGACTTTGCGCCAAAAATAGCCTGCGAGCCCACTTAGTGAAGGCGACTTCTTTCCACTAAGCTCCTCATCTTGTTGCAATCTCAACATAGAATATTACATTTTGCAGGGATGTGGGGTGGAGCTTTGGTCAATCCTTGCAGTATTATCAACCACAAATGCTTTAACATTTGTTTCTTTGGCAGAATCTATTAGCTCCAAATTTCAATGCAATATGCAGCGTCGGTTGGTCTAGAAGAGAGGTGAGCACACAAATTACACATTTTCTAATCTTTTTAGAAGGATAATGAGGACCAATATTTAGTTCTCCTTCAATGCAGGGATACTAGTGTGCTGCCTTGTTTGGAAATTGTAGCTAAATTTTC
The DNA here is from genome assembly GCA_034641835.2 of Pinus albicaulis. NCBI lineage: Eukaryota > Viridiplantae > Streptophyta > Pinopsida > Pinales > Pinaceae > Pinus > Pinus albicaulis. The sequence goes on along the minus strand of JAXQQM020074460.1, from coordinate 246,115 downwards.
CACTCTTCCTTCCTTGGATTTGGCAGTGATTAATGTTATTATTGAGCAAGAAGTTAGTAATTGTAGAATTTTTTTTCCATGTGGTGTTAAGAGGTACAACACTAGCTATTAACTGAGGGTGCGTTATTGATAATAGATGCTCAAAATTTAGATTCAGTAACCTATACAGGCTTTATTTCTACATTGTTAGTCTTACGAAAGAGGATAATGATATAAGATCATTATATATATGCTTCCACCTTTTGATTTGTTGTTTGTAAATACTTTTATGTAAATATAAGACATATTTTGAAAAAAATAATAATAATAGTGTGTGACCTACACTAAAATCCATTGTTTTTCTTGCATTCTTCAACTATGTTGGAGTAGAAAAATAATGAAAATCACTAGAAAAATATGCATACCATCAAGATTAGAGATTGGCTAATCCAGTGCAAACAAATTCAGTGCCAAGGAGCACATGGTTCTATACTGGAATAATAAGGTATATGTATATAATAAGTTGAAAGGAGTACCATGTATGTTTAGATGGCATAACTTCTAATCTAGTTTATCCTAGCTTGAAAAACTTGTTAGATGGGACTATGATAAGCAACTATCAACCAACAAAAGAAATATTAATTGGATTTCAACTTTCAAGGACTTTTTCAAAATCTGGTCCATTCAATCATGATATCTAAATGGATTATCTAGTAGTAAATACATAACATGATTCATATAAAAATTTATGATGACAAGAAAGAATCACTACTACCTCCTACTATTATAGCATCATTTATCACCTCTATATACTTTATAACTTATGATTTGCCCTTGGGCAACCCTTCCATTCAGACTTGATCACACTTCTTAAAAAATAGTATTTTAAAATCCATATGCGACTCTACCCAATTTTTCTGCGTGCAAACATGGGTCCATCCATAGCTGACCCGCGTATGCTATTTTAAATATTAAAAAATAGATAAATTCCCTATTAATGAGGCAGGGTTTATAGGTTTTTCATGTAACTTAACTACCCCAGCTTGTGGCCTAACTGTTCCCCAAATAAAAAAATTAATTTGAGGAGTTATAAATACACCTCAAGGGAATGGCCTAAGGGAGAGAGAGAGAGTTATATTGATATTGTAGCATGTTATAGGCCTGATCAAGTCTGATATTTCCCTATGCCTCATGCACTTCCCAGGTTTAGGAAACCCTTGTTTCCTTGTGATGTTCACCCCCACTTTATGTGACATCCTTTTTGCACCCTTTATGGAAGAAGTTTTGTGAGGCTAGGGCTAGACGGAGCCGGAGGATGGTTTCGCTTGGAGTTGTGGTAGATCACAGGTGATTTCTCCACTTTCTCTTTACATATTATCAATAAAATAAGCTCTATCCCGTTGCTGATGTCTTTTTGTTATATGTCTCCTATATATTTTGAATGATCTTGAATGGTTTATTTCATGTTATTTTTATGAGATTATATATGCTAACATGCTGACATCTAGGACATATATGTTGTTCAACTAGTTTGTGTGCTTTGCCTTGACTGATTTGCAGGTTCTAAAGCACAAGGAGTAGCAGATGGTTTGCACGCTATAGGATTGACGCCAAACGTAGGACAAACAAGTAAGGTCTTCTATCCTCAATTTTCTAGTTCAAGCATTAAAACTGATAATAAGAGTGCTTCTTGTGATGATATACCATCCAATCTTTTAGGTCCCTCAACCCAAAACTTAGGGTAACTTTGCCCGTAATAGAACATGTTAGGGTCCCGCGATTTGGAAGATTGGTAAACCAAATGACAAGGTAACATTTGACCAGTATTTGGAGTCCTAGGACCTAGCCTTCCTACACTCAGAGATGGCTCTCTCTATTATGCGAAGGATGTGAACTTGTTCACTTTAAGTGTTTGATTTTAGGCAAGTTGTTAAGTGTAGGTTTGTTGTTTGTTTTGGTTGGGGTAAGATGATTAAATAGGATAGGTGGAGTGAGAGGTTATCAAATAAATTGGGTTATGGAATCTATGAATTCATTGATATCTCGATAATGAATCAGGGTACATCAGAGGGTAAATCTAGTGTAGTTAATGGATCTTTAAAGTTTATGTATGAGGTGAAATGGACATTGTTTGGGAACGAAGGTAGGGCAAAGGGCAGTTAAGAATCCTTTGTCAAATACCTATGAACAGAGAGATATTGAATACTGATAAGAAAAATATACTAGTTATGAGATAGGGCACACCATTTACTCAATAATAATACTTTTAAACAAATACACATTCAAGATATACAATCCAATGGAGTAAATGAAGTAAGACAGGTTATCTAACTTCAATGATTCTACTTTCAAGATTTGAAAACATATAACAGAAAAATAGCATTAATAAATGAAGAGGGAATGCCTAAACATCATTCATTAAACTATAAAGAACTTCGAGGAAAAATGATAAGCATATACAAAGGGCAAGATCGAAACAAGACCTCTTTGTTTTAACCTAATCAATCAATACATCAAAGAGAGATTTCAAGACAGAGTTTAGATAGCATAAAACAAGCAGGGTTCAGCATGAATCATGTTTTAAACTAGCATATTAATCCAATAATGAAATATACAAGCTTAGGTGGGCCTAACGAGAAGCTAAGAATTCCTTGAACTAAACCAGCAGAAGAAAACATCAAGACAATAGCAAACAGGAGGACTGAGGTGCCTCAAACAACATTTCGCATCCTATACTCTTCTGAGCTATTGCAACATAGAAAGATGGACATATGGAAAACAAGAAAAACAAGAAAAAAGAGAGATATATCACAATTAACTAAACTTAGGGATCCTGCAAGCAATCCTTCAAAACCATCAATCAAGGCAAATCATCCACAAGCTCCACAACACTAAACTGTTCTTCAACTTCCAAAAACCATGTAATGCTCTTAAACACATCAAAGTCCCACATTTACAATGAGTCTCCACGCTCTATCCATCATGCAAGGAGAAGAAATATCTAAGAGAGTATCTAGAAGCCTATTGGCCAACAAGAAATATCCTAATTTTTCCTTAAGGCCTTGCAAGGCCCAAGGCACAAAATATCCAAAATAAATATCTTTTCTACCATTTGACCCTTTTGGGGGATAAAAACAACTCCAATTGAGCTGAAAATAGGTGAGAATTCTCCTCTCATGATCAGGAATCCAAAAATTTAAGCCTCTCCTCTTGAATATTCCCTGGGAAAAAGTGTAGAACAGGGTGTGCTGTACTCTAGCCTCAAAATTTGCAAAAAACAAAAGGTTATCAAAATTTTCCAAAATTTGGTGGAGGAGTGGCTCATGGGTTTTGGGAAACCTGTAGAGAATCTTGGGCTAATATTCCAAGCCTAGCTTGGTATTTTTCCTCTTTTGGTTTCGGGAGCTTGCCTTGAGCCTTCTTCAATTTAACCCTTTCTTGCCTTCTTGAGAGGCATTTTCATTTCCTCCCATGCTAGTATTACTGACAAGATTTCCATCATTTTTATCTTCTTCCAAGTCTCCTACACTGTCATCTTCCATACTTACATTATCATCATCTTCATTGTCAATTTCTATGTTTTCATGATTAGAGGTGTCCTCATCATGGCTTGATGCATTTTCATCTTCATGACTATCCTTCTCTTCATTATTTGACCCATTGTGTTCACTTTCAAACTCTGCCTTTATTTCACTGTGTTCGTTTGCTGTGGGGTCACTGTCATAGGCACTTTCATTGGTTTCTTCATCTTTTCTATGCCTATAGTCTTCACTTTCTAACTCAATCTCTATTTCATAGCTTGACTTCTCTTCATTTTTGCTACGTTCACTGCCCTTTTTATCATTGTTATTGGACTCATTGTCTTCTCCTTCATCTTAACTATTTTTTTCATCAAAACCTACTTTTGTTTCTTGGTTGGCATCAGTGTATTCATCTTCATTTGGCTCACTTTTTTGGTCTGTCCCTTCCTCACTGTTTTCATGTTCCTCTTTGTCATATACATTTCCCTTTTCTTTGAAGTCTGCCTCTGTGCCTTGACTTTCATTTGTTTCCTCACCTTCATTAGGTTCACTGCTTCTTTATTTGTCATTAGGCTCATTGCATTGTTATTTGTTATTGTTCTTGTCATCACTATTTTATTCATTGTGTAGCTCATTGTTCTCCTCTTTATAAGTTGCCTCTGTCCCTGTATCCTTGGAGTCATCTTCTTCATCATTTGGCCCACTGTTTTGGTATTTTTTCTCATCATTGGGCTCTCTGCTTTCATCTCTACTTTCTTCTTCATCAACACTTTCTTATTCTTGACTGTCATTTGTTTTTTGACCGTCATTATTTTCACTTTCTGTGGGGTCACTATTAGAGGCATTTTCATTTTCAGCCATGTCATTCCCTTCTTCATTTCCTGCCATGTCATGTTCTTGGTCCTCATCATCCTCTTCATTTTCTTGTCCATCATCATGGCTGTCATTTGCTGCTTCTTGATCATTTTCATCTTCTTCATTTTCTACAATGTCATCTTCTTCATTTTCTGCAATGTCATTGTCTATTTCCTCTTAAAAATATTTTCATAGCTGAAGCAATAGGCTCAGAAATGCATTATGGGAAAGTTGGGCACCTTCTGCATGAGGGTTGAGTAGCTCCTGAACACGTAGGAGCACAGTAGGTCACCTCTTCATGCAGGGTCGGGCAACTCCTGAATGCGAAGGAGTGCATTAGGTCACCTCTGCACGCAGTGTTGGGTGCCTCCCGGGCAAGTGCTGGATGCACAGGAGCACAACACACTGTGTTGGGCAGGTCGTCGTGTAGTGTTGGGTCCTCTTAGGAAAATTCTGAATGCACAAGAGCATATCATAGGCTTTAGGGTCCTCCTGGGCATCCATAAATGCACAGGAGGATAGCACAGGCTTTCGGGTACTCCTGGGCAGCCCTGAACGCACAAGAGCACAGAACCACCTCCCAGGAACACAACACCATTTTGTTTAGGGAATTTGGATGCCTTCCTTGTGATGGAATTGGTCCCATGATATCTCTTTGGAAATATTAACTTGTATACTTTCCAAATATACCATTTTTTTCCTGATTGAAGTATATTTTCCTTGTCAAAAGTTGATTTTCCAAGACTAGTCAGAAAGTGCTAAATGATGGTGCAGAAATGCAGAGTGTTGTTGCTGACCACTTTTGGATGCCTTCCTCAAATCCAAATTCAGCTCATGATATCTCATTGGAAATATATTCGAGTATAGTTGTCACTTGACTCATCAAGGAAGTCATTTGGGCACTCTCGCTATGAGAAAACCTTATTTTACCAAGGTCACTCCAGAAGTGCAGAAATTCTCCTGGGACACTGTATTTTTGACATTGATCCTAAACCAAGATAGATGCTTAAAAAATGAAGGATTTTTTCCTTATTGGGCCTATTATAGACAAAAACCTCTCTCACTTTTGTGAATTTCATCTCTTTTTGGTCAGAAACATAGTTTGAAGCAAAACTGGACCTATGTGTGACACATGGTTTGTCTCTTGGAAAGAATTCATAGAAAAAGATGGAGGCATGATACTTATGAGCTGGTATTGCTTCATGATTTCTAATATGACCTACCATATGGATCCTTTTCTCTTATGCCTCCTTTTCATAGCAAACCCTAGCTTAGTTGGAAGAGGAAATTAGGGTTTGGTATAGGGGATTTAGGACTACCTTGTAGAGGGAGGGGAATGAAGGGGTTAAGGGTTGTCTAAATTATTCGGGAAATTTTGGGGGATAGCGATAGATTTTAGAGAGTATGGGAAGTGGAATTTCAAGAATTGAGTGAGGGGAAAGGGTCCAAAAGGGAAAAACACTCGCCTAGTCTCGAAAGTGTCAAATTGTAGCAATAGGCTAGGCTTTGTACAAAAATGATAAGTTTGAGGGATAAGAGTGATGGGAAGTGTTTATGAAGGTATATTAAGGATATGAGGAGCTGTAAGAGAATCGGGATAGAAGCCTTGTTTATTTTTTAACCATGGAGGTCATGAAACCAAGAAAAATTTCCCTCAAAAACCCTAGTTGGATAATGGAGTTGTAGGCAAGGGACAAATAGAGTAATGAGATTTATGGATGTGAAAATGGGACAGAGATGAGAGGCATGAGTCCATGAGGGACCTTCCGTGAGTGATAGGCTGACTATGACATGATAGAGTAGTAGAAGAGTGAAAAATTTATCCTAAGGATAATGAAGGAAGTGATATTTCTATAACTCACAAGATTCATGAATTTTGTTTCTAGAAATCTAGGATAGACATTTAGTCATATAAATAGGTAAAAATTACTAATTACTAATAGTGGCTCCATTTGGGGAGGGCAGCTCCTTTTCAGGAGGTGTCCAGAATTTCAGATCTTTTGGTTTATGAAGACCAGTGCCTCATCCATTGGGGAGATTTTCTTCTTTTCTTTTGTTGCTGCTTCCCTGAAGTAGTGATTTTGATAATATAGAAGCATGATTAGCTCAACTTCACCTCTACCTACCCAACCTACTTGCCTAAAAAATTTTCTTCCTTGGGTGCACTTGAACTGGCAAACCCCTGACATTCTTTTATTTTGTAAATGAAAACAAACTATCTACTTCTATCCTTATTGCTTCCAAGAGTTCATATTAAGCTAGTGAACTCTTTTATTCTCTACCTAGACTATTTGACTGCTAAGATTAAGCTCTTTGGTAGAATTGATTCTCTAAGCTACAAACATGAAATTGAAAACATGATTTGAACCAGGATTAGACAATTTGATTCATCATGAGTTGTGGCATTGAGACAAGCTGCACACAAACATTATTTCATAAAAAACAAATTTAGAAGGCATTAAGGGTTGGGTTTCATCATTAGTTAATCATCCCTATCATTATCTTTGGTTCAGATTTAAGCATGTGGAACCAATATCTTTCATTCCTAATCTATTCTCTTTTGATAGGTCAAGCCTAAATAATTTGACCAGTATTCTTTCACTAACCTATAAACAATAAATTTAAAACATGCTCAGCCATGATTAGGCTAGATGACTGAACAAGACCTTTTTAGAACAAGTAGTGGCATTTAGGCTTGCACACTTTCTGTATCACTATTTTTTGGGTATGGGGTTGTACCTTCTTTCCAAATATGCCCTCTTTTTCCATTTCTATGTGTTTTTGTGTTTTCATTTTTTTGAAAAAAATCTGAAACTAAAAATATGCTCATAGGTCTGAGCTTATTTTGCATGCCTATCTATCCTAATATAACCTATACATGATAGACATTTATTTGGTGAACTCACTTTTCCAATATAACGATTCAAGTAAATGATTGCATGGGTGATCTTGGTTCAACTCTTTGAGGATGTTGAAGAAATCAAAAGGCCACTTGCACCTCACTTGTGCTTGAATAGTAGTGCCTAAAATTTTCTTTAAACCTTGCATCAAACTATTCTTGGCAGAAAAACTCCTCTTTTAGATTTCTTAAGGAAAACAACAAATGGATCTTGGAATGATACCTGATATTGAGGACTTGAGACATAAGCATCATTTAGGACTACTCCTTCTACTTGGCTATTCTTGAGGCTCTTTTGGGAAAGAAAATCCACCTATTCCTCATGCTCATCTGAACTGGTAGACTCATCATATATTGCAATTTTATCCTGTAGAAAACCTGATATGCTCTGATTGAGTGGTTTGAATTCAGTGTGAAGGCCATCATGATGATTAGTAGGAGTATTTATTGGTAATAAATATTCTTGAGAAAGAAGTGCAACAACTCTTATGAGATTGTAAACTTCCAAGCCTTCATCTGAAATTTGAAATTCAATGGGACTTGGTGGTTGAAAATATAAAGCTGAAGAGGATTCTGTGTCCCAAATGATTTCCTCATCCCTTTCAGGAAAAGGATTTTTATTAACAACTGGTTTAAGAAACTCATTAGCTTTCCCAACCTCATCATAAAAACTGAAATACTACTGATTTTCGATCAATAATTTTTTCTCATCATAAGTGACTTGTATTGGCTCAATAATTTTTTCAAGCTGATGATATTGATCTTCTTCCCACAAACCAACTATTGATGGCTTTGCGAGGTTAGCTTTTGTTTGGACAACAACATCATCATCAGACTGATCAAAATTTTGGGAATCATCAACATAAATAATCTCATCAATCAAACATATTGGGTTACTAGTTTTTTCTTCTTTGAACTGATTGTTACACAACATTTTTTCACTGTCCCTGCAATCCCTCGTCCCGTACATTGGAGGATTATTCCCGTGACCTGTGAATAGTGAAATGTCCTGAAAACACCTTGATGGCATCCTTCTACATAAGGAAAAGAATTCTCCTAAAGAACATTTCCTCTGGAAAACCCTAAAAACCCATGTTTTGGCATTGGCATGAGTAGCTAGTTCATCCCTCGTGCCAATGGGGAAAATATACACTAGTGGGTATGCCAGCTGGCGCTCTGTGCATATGTTGTGCCCATGCCAAGCCTATTAAGGAATGTTTTTTAACAATACAAGGCAGAATTTTGATTCTAACAACTTCAAAATGAATCATCAAAAAGAGGTTGGGTTGTTTGGCTCCGGATCTCCCTGATTAAGAAGTGGTTTTCCACCTCTTGTGGAACCTTCCTAAGAGATAGGACTCTCCCCCATGATTATAGAGATCCTAACCTCTCTTTCTCCTTCTATAAAAGCCTGCCCTCTCCATTTACTAGCTAGCTGAAATTTTGGGAAGGAAATTATAGCTAAGTAACAGTCAAGAGCAGAGCTAAGGAGAACCCTGCGAGAGAGAGAGTTGTATCAAATCCCTGACGAGCTTTGTGAGACATGTCCCATTGGAGCCCTGTCAAAGGAAGATCACGACGTAAGAGCATCAATTGTAATCATTCTCTTGTATCTTAATATACATGACTCTGCTATTGGTTCCATGATTGTGTTTGTCCATTATATAATGAAATTTCATTCGTTCCTCTCTAACTGATCGATAGTTATAAAATTGTGAAATATTATGTTGCGTGTTGTCTCTCTTCTTTGCATGTCTATAGGTATCTGGATGTAGCAAGCTAACGGATCGTGACCTGTCCAGCTAGGAAAGGAAGCGCCACTTCTTCTTTGACAATAGCAGTGAAGGAATCACGGTAAGTGATCTATTGCGATTCTATCTTTTGTAACTAGGAACCAATAGTTTTGTGTGTTTTGATTGTTGCTAGACCCACTCTAGGGCTAGTGGGATCGCCTCTATCCGCAGAGGGGATTTACCTCCACAAAAATTTTGTGACTCCACTGGGGATCAGTGGGAGTTGGTCCTTCCTCCATTAGGTTGCTTTTTGGCTTTTTTTTTTATTAGTTTTCCTTTCTGGTTCACCTTCCTTGGTGTTAAACCCCTGTTCAGCCCCCAGAAGACTAGATCTTGCCTTTGTTTGTCCATTTTCATAAATTTCTAGGGTAAACTTGATTTGTGTGGTTATACCTATGACAGTCGTGCCAACTGGTGCTAGTTGCTAGTTAGGCGCCCACGCCATCCCCTATTTGGCGTAGATTACAACCACACAGGCGTACCAACCTAGCTTGGTTTTAGGGTTTGCTTGTTCTTGGAATCTTTGAGCTTGAATTTTGGTCCTGGTTCATTTTTTCTGATTGATTGAGTGCTTTGAAGTCATTTTTTACTATTTTTAGCCCTTTTCCTCTGGTTGTTTTCCATTTTCTGTCAGTTTTGCATTTTAGCCCTAGGGCTTCTAGGTGCTTCAGTGTGTTGAGCCTCCCATGGGAGTTTTTAGGTCTTTTCTTTCCCGGTCAACTTCGTTTTTGTTTCTTTGCATTCATCTTGTTGAATCCCATTGAATCATTGCATTTATTGAGTGTTTTTCTTCTCTTTCATTCAGTTTCTCTTTGTGGCTCCAAGGCTAGATCTCATGGTTTGTTTGAGTCTCTTTTGAGATTCTTCTTCGCTTGAGGGATTTCGTCATCGGTTTGAGTCTTGATTGTGCTTGTTTAAGTTGAGTGAAATTGTTTTGTTTCAACTCTCTCTTTATCATTCTCAAATTGATGTTTTCATTAGTTTTTTCATTTATTTAGTGCATTTGCTCTAATATATTGAAAATTACAAAAAAAAAAATCTTTTGCATTTCGATTCGCATAGTGAAAATTGAAAACTTTTTCACATTACTAGCATTGTATAATTCTAGAGAAAAGTTTTCTAGTTCCATTAGCTTGCATTGAAAATAGTAGTGGATATTTTTGTGTGTTCATTTTGCTGTCATTTGAAAGCTCTCAACTCTCCCGTAGATAGCTCTTCATTGAACAAAATGATATTTTGTGGCATGTAGTTTACATCTAGAGGTTTTATTGAGATCCAACATTTGATAGGGCATTGAAATCGAAACGTAAATTGAAGATCAACTTTAAAATTGATTGAACTAACCTAAGGCAACATTGAAACTTAACGGAACATTTAGTAGTCTAAGGTAGAGGCATGTTCCGGCGTCTTTAAGCCTAGTAGCTCTCACTCGCCAACTGGCTACAGACAATGCTAGTACAGACTTGTGCTCCCCATACCGTTGAGTATATAAATGGAGACCCCATTAGGTTGAAAATCCTTTATCTGTAGGAAGCCGAGTCTGCTGCCTTTTACCAGTGATACACCGGACACAACATTCGGAGAGATTACCTGCACGTATGTTAAGTCCTTGGTTGATTTCTCTTTCATTTTTATTAAGGTGTATATGGCAGTTCACGGATATCTGGTACACCCATTTACCTAGATTAACAGAGAAGTCATTTTGATCTTCACTGAATCCTTAAAATTTGAAAATATCATCGAGCTCTTGTCCTTTCAAGCTTGTGTCCAACATTAAAGCGATAGAGTCACCTTTTGCTTGTCTCTCGACTCTTAAAATATGAAACAGTAGAGTCTGGTTTCAGTGTCTTAAAAATTAATCGCCCACGAAATATTCCTGGTTAGAATTTTTGTCCTTAGTGTTTTATTTCAAGGTCATTTCCGATGGCAATGTTTCTGGAGTTTTCCAATAAAGGAGTCCCCTATGAAGGGATTCCTAGTCCTTTGCCTGCTTTAGGGAATGTTTGTTCTCCTTATATGGCCACGTTATCCCTCCCTGGGTTAACTGTTGGGTTGCCTGTTTGGTTGTTTCAACCTCTGTGGTCTCAAGTGTTCCGGCTGCCATACCATCCACTCCTTTGCCTAAAAAATGCATGTTGATTCAAAGGTGGACCTCTCCCCTTATTTTCCTATTTCTTCATCCTCATCTTCTACTTCGCATGGTGAAAGCTTGGATTCTAGTACCCAGGTGGCTAAGAAGAAGAAGAATTTAGATAAGTGAGAGGCTAATTCTACAACTGTTACATCTAAAACACCTACTCTCGATGAACTTTCCAACCCTCCGTGGAAAGTTAAGCTCCCTTGCATGTTGCGCCAGGGAAACCATATTCTTCGAGATTTCCTTGGAATTCCCAAGGTGCTCGAAGTATGGTCCAACGATTGTCCACCATTTCCTTTGGCTTCTGGGAGTCAGGTTGGGGGCACGTCTTCAGCTAGTGCTGGTAAAGCTCCTAAGAAGCAGGGTAAGATTTCTAATCCATGTAAGTTGTGTGAAGGGCACCATGCGATTTCTGTATATGGATGAAGCCAAGAGAGTTTTGGACAACTAGATTCAATGATCGGTCAAGAGTCATCCTTGCTTGATCCTGCTCCCCTAGAAATTCACCATCATCAATCCATCCTTGACCAACCATTGGTAGTGGGATCGGTTGAGTTGGCCTTGTCTACGGTGCGCCAGGTCTTTTTCGTTGAGAGTGGATATCACATCCCTCATGTTCTTCTTGTTTCCATGGACTTGGAGAAATATTCTCCCATCCCTGTACCTTTGGAAGCTGCTCCTCCACCTCCCATGATGGAGGTCCCGGAGGATACTCCTTCTGCCTCCTTCTTCTCCCGTAACACCAAGGGAAAACCATCTTAGTTCGATGGTATCCCCTCCAAGTAGTTTGGTCGCTTCCTTCGATTGGGGTCGATTTGCAGGTTATCAACTTCCTTCTTATGTGCCCTTTGAGATCACGGTACAAGCCTCCCATCTAGTCATACCTAGCACCATTATATATGAAGGCGCGTCTATTAGTATTTTATCCTCAACTACTTAGCAAGATTTTGGTTTTCCATCGCTTGTGCTTGTTACACAGAATCTTTTGGTGTTTAACAGAAGAACTAGTCAACCGTTAGGGATCCTTCCGAAGTTGCCTGTTACTTTGGGAGGGAAAAATGTCCATATGGATGAGATGGTTGTTCTTGGCCCCTTGGAATTTAATTTACTCTTGGGCCGCGATTATACTTATGCCATGGGAGCGCTTGTCTCCTCCTTCTTTCGTGTGATGTGTTTTCTGCACAAAGGTCAGATCGTGACCATCGATTAGCTTGCATTATTTGGTCTGAATATGGAAGCTAGTACACCATCATCCCTGCCAAATCATTATCCACCAGCTGTGTCATCCCCACCACATTTCAATTATGTGGCTACCTTTCCTGTGCCTGTATTCAGTGATAGTGCCATCATACATCGTGTGCTAGGGGCATTGGGTCCATACTTCCAAAATGTTGTCCTTCTGTCAGACAGACAACCCTTGGAAGTTATGACTTCTTATTCATTATGATGAGGCCTGTCGGAGCATGGTTTATCTTCTTGTGTCAAGATCCTTAAACCATGAAACAAGGTCTGTTGGAGCATGGTTCATATACTTGTGTCAAGCTCCTTAAATCATGAAACAAGGTCAGTTGGAGCATAGTTCGTCTGCTTATGTCAAGCTCCCAAAAAATGAATTTGGATCTGAGGAAGGTTCATTTACTATGTCAACCTCGTTAAAAAATAAATTAGCTCATGAGGATGGTTCTTTTAATGTGTCAAAGTCGTTAAAATAATGAAACATGTTCCTGTTCAATTCGAGTCTTTATTTAGATCTCGTAAAATCCCAGTCGAGTCTTTCCCTTAATCTCGTAACTTGAACCTTCACTCCATCTGCCTTTCATATGGATTGAAGCTTGGGGCGCATGTACCTTGAATTGAGTCACCATCCTGGGGGCATGCAAAAGTTTTCAAGCATAGTTTGTTTCCATTTCAAGCTTGTGTAAAAATGAAACTGGTTTCAAGAATAGTTTATCTTTGTTTCAAGCTTGTGTAAAAATGAAACCAACTTCAAGCAGAGTTTTCTGATTTCAAGCTTGTGTAAAAATGAAACCATTCTTATTTTACCTCTCGTGATTGTCATTTTATCAGCCCGTTTTGCCAAATGAGCCTTATTTCTCTCATTCCATCGTCTCCATTTGCTCGGCTGATCATACGTCTTCACTTGGTTGTTTTACCCATTCCTTAGGAACCGCTGTGATGAGTGGTCCTGTTAACTAGCCTCTTGACATTTATCTTGTTCTGAGCAGTTCCACCATCACCGGAACTAGTTGCCACCCTTTCTACCACTCGTTCCTCCAGGAGGAGTCACCTTTTAGCTCTTTTCTGACTCTCTAAAATTGAAAAGACTGCCGACTCGCTTGTCATTTTAAACTCGTTAAATTGGATGTGAAACGACATCTACCCAGTATACGTTTACCCCTTTTTCGGGCTGGGATGGATTATTTAAGAAAAAGGAATACCCTAGCCTATCATGACTTTGAGGTTGTCTCAGACATAGTTTTCTACCTTTTCAGGTCTGTGGGACTATCTACAAAAAGGGACTCCTGGAGTTTTCTTTCTGCTCTCATTTCAAACTCTCTAAACATGAAAAGACGTCGAGTTCTTCATTTGTTAGACTCGTTAAAATATTATGACATCAGAATCTTTCATAATGACATTACTCGAGTTCCTCCTTCCTAGGGCTCGTAAAATGTACTAGGTTGGATTTGTCTGAATGGAAAACTTATATCGCAAGCACATGCTATCTGCTATAATTTTATCGCGGAAAGAATAAAATATTTACCGAGAGAATAATACACATACAAAACCCAGCAAAAAATCACATAAACATAAACACAATGTTTAACTGGGAAAACCCTCAAATCCGAGGAAAAACCCAACCAGTGAAATTTCATTAACCATTGGCCAAAACCCTGGCCAATCCGGCCAAGTGAGCCTTCACCGCTCACCTCTAGGCCTTGCATTACAATGAAGTCTTTCCTGCCTTTTATAGGCTCCATTACATGCAATACCATGGGTCAAAAACCATGGGTGCACAAAACCACGTGCCCCAAAACCACTACTATTTACCCTAGTAAAAATTTACTCTACCCCGAGTCATGTTTACCTAACAATTCCCCCCTTAAACTGACTTGGGGATTATTGACTAAATCCAGCCAATCCTGCTAAATGAGACAACCCTGCTCACTCTAGCTCTTCCCCCCTCAAATTTTTACCCAGGGTAATTTTTAACTTGACATCCCCCCTATCACCTAGGTCTAACCCAAACTTTACCAGTAATTTAGCCAGGAGTACGCATGCCATACCAGGTCTTACAGCAGTATGCCCATTTACATGTAAAATAATTTTTGTTTCATTGTTGCTGTCTTTGTACATATGAAATCAATGTCCATATAAAAAGAATCCATCTACTGGATTACATGGTTCACCAGCCTCTATAACCGCCATTCCTCTAGGAATTCTCTTTAGATACATGGTTCATTAGATCAATTCATGTGCACGTATCCTCTCTCCTCCTCTCTTGACACATTATGTGCCCAATGCACTCATCCCTTATAATGAACTATCTCCTTCATAATAAGGTTTGTTGTCGACATCTACCACCACTATAGCATTTCGCTCCTTCAAAGATAACAATGACCATTAAAATACCACTATAGCACTGCGCTCCTTCCAAGGTGTTTCCCTATAGCATATTTCATGTCATCGAAGTTCGTGTATTCCACAGTTCCACGTGTACCATTGCTATCACGAAACACTTCAACAGACATCAGTAGCCCATCACATGTGATCCTTCAAGTCCTGCCATGATGCTGATGAAGGTAACCCTAGAGATGAAGACGTCCTTCGACTCCCA
Organism: Pinus albicaulis; assembly: GCA_034641835.2. NCBI lineage: Eukaryota > Viridiplantae > Streptophyta > Pinopsida > Pinales > Pinaceae > Pinus > Pinus albicaulis. Next base: position 231,096 of record JAXQQM020074460.1, on the reverse strand, counting down.
TGAGCAAACTCTACCCGTATTTGATGACCATCAAATTTATATCCATCACGTCCACGAATAACATATTCAGCATGTACAGATCTATGGCATACCAACCTCTTCGGTTCCTAATCTCAGTCCCAAAGCCCTCATTCTCAATGTGTTGGCAGAAATCGAGCCATGAGACTAATTTTCCACTGCAATTGTGCAACAACTGCAAATTGAACTTTCTTTCACAGGAATGTGTGGCAATGTGGGAGCCATTACCCTTTCTTGAAATTCTATAAGATCCATGGCCATTCAGGGCCACCTGGTTAATTATCGGCAGATTTATGAGAAAAAAAAGAACTGCGAGCTTATGTGGCTCAAGAAAACGAAGACCAGCAACATGGAGCTCGATAATGCAGGCTAGTATTTCCAGTATGCCCACGCAATTGATTCCAATCCTAAGCCATCAAGGAGTCCATGCCAACTAGACAATGTTTTCCTCTGTATAACCAGAACCTACACCAAACATTTCGTTAGTCATGCCATCACTAAAAGGCATGATTTCCATCTCCTTGGTATCGATGACGTTCACCCATCTCAGAGAAATGTTGTTATGAATTATAGATCCACAGATCCACACCAGATCTACGTAGGTCCAACATCTTCATAAGCTGATCTACACAATCAATGTCCTCCTTTACGGACACGAATTTCTCTACGTAGCACATCAGTTTTTCTCCCCCATCGATCATAGCACTGGAATCAACCACAATCACGCTAATCCCCTCGCTAGATTTTAAGGAATCCGTTACTTGCTTGGGCATGGATATGCTCTGCTCTTTTGGCGATGAGTCCCTTTTCACCATCTCTGTCCATGCAGAGGGACAAGATGATATGTCAATAGCCATGGCTGTGCTCCTGCAAAACTTTTACAGTGATTTCTCCCTCTATTTTTAGATGCTTCCTCAAAACCCTAATACCAATTCCCTTGGGGATCTTGGAACCCTTGCGGTCCATATCTAGATCTCCATATCTAGCATATTCACATGCAGTTTTAACCAGATCTAGATGGAGAACTAATGTCTTCACACGTAGATCTGTCCTTTTAAGTATGTCTATCCACAAGAAAATTTCATGCAGTAGCAGCAAACTATAGATATAGCAAAATCACTAAACTTGGCAGATCATTCCAGATTTCAGATCTTCATAACTTCGATACCAGTTGTTAGAATTTTACTGCAGAAATAATAAAATATGTACTGAGAGAATAATACACATACAAAACCAAGCAACAAATCACATAAACATAAACACAATGTTTAACCAGGAAAACCCTCAAATCCATGGAAAAACCCAACTAATGAAATTTCATTAACCATTGGCCAAAACCCTGGCCAATCCAGCCAAGTGAGCCTTCACCACTCACCTCCAGGCCTTGCATTACAATGAAGTCTTTCCTGCCTTTTATAGGCTCCATTACATGCAATACCATGGGTCAAAAACCATGGGTGCACAAAACCATGTGCCCCAAAACCACTATTATTTACCCTAGTCAACATTAACTCTACCCCAAGTCATGTTTACCAAACACTATCCCCTTCAAGATTGTTTTCAAAAATAATTTGGGTACTCGCTAGAAATGGTGGGGGAAAATGGAACCAGTATTATAGTTGTGTCAAAAATATCTCACTCTTGAACAAGGCACTTGTCTGCATTCGTGTTGGGTTGGGGACATCTCATCTCGTTATCTGCTTGCCTTCATGGGTTTGGGTAATCTCTTTTGACCGCTCATCTTCTCTTTGCCACGTCACCATGACCTTAGATCCCTTGATGTCAAATACTGCCAAATCCAATGTCATGTCGCTAATATGTTCAAGAGAAGTTGGCCTTTGCAGTTTTCAACCTCCCTCTGATTCTCTGTTGGTATTGATTCATAAACATCATGTTCCTCTGTCTCATGTCGATGATGTGGGAAACATTATGGCCCACCTTCGATCAAGGTCACTTCCTGTCGGCTTCAAATCATTATCTAGGAAGTTGATCTAGAGACTCCCTTCAGGTGCCTTGGAGCCTGCATGCCTCAATGGAATGTTCTTCGCATTCGACGCAAGGTTTTCATTATTGACCTTCGATCGGATGATTCTGCGAGTGTTCAATGCCAGCTCAATGTTCACATTCTCTGGATTGTACCTTTTGTACCTTGAGAGCCATCATCATTATTGGTGGTTCCTCTCGCGTCTGTTAACGGTGTTCATTATTGTCTGGTAATCAGACGATGTTCTTGCATGTTCGACTTTAGCTCACATATTTGCATGCTCGAATATGTACTTTTTTCGGGTCGAGATGGAGTGCAAGACCCTAGATTTTGTCTGATAACATCCAGGTTGCGGATTCTTTGTGGATTATTATGATTTATTACATGAATCATTTGCTTGGATGGCTGCGACCATACCTGAGTCTACTTGTTGATCCTTATTTTACTGGATGGATGTGTCCATACCTTGGATCCCAGTTTTTGTACACTCTATTATGGATGGTTGCACCCATACCACATATCATGTATCAAAGATATCATTTGTATTTTTCTTCACAGGTCTTCCGACGGCAGTGTTTTTAGTTGGACGTGTTCTCATAAAGCATCTCACCCCTCCCTCTCTCTCGGACCTCATGCTTTAGGGGGCATCTGTTACATAGCATTTTGTCACCGTCATTGTAATCCCTCATCTTGTACATTGGAGGACTATTCCCATAACCTGTGAATAGTAAAATGTCCTAAAAACACCTTGATGACATCCTTCTACATAAGGACAAGAATTCTCCTGAAGAAAATTTCCTATGGAAAACCTTAAAAACCCATGTTCTGGCATTGGCGCAAGTAGCTAGTTCATCCCTCACGCCAATGGGGAAAATATACACTAGTGGGCACGCTAGCTAGCGCTCTGTCCCTATGTTGTGCTCGCGCCAAGCCTATTAAGGAATGTTTTTTAAAAATAGAAGGCGAAATTTTGATTCTAACAACTTCAAAATGAATCATCAAAAAAAGGTTGGGTTGTTTGGCTCTGGATCTCCCTAATTAGGAAGTTGTTTTCCACCTCTCATCGAACCTTCCTAAGAGATAGGAATCTCCCCCATGATTATAGGGATCCTAACATCTCCTTCTCCTTATATAAAAGCCTGCCCTCTCCATTTACTAGCTAGCTAAACTTTTGTGAAGCAAATTATAGCTGAGTGACAATCAAGAGCAAAGCTAAGGAGAACCCTATGAGAGAGAGAGTTTTGTCAAATCCCCAATAAGCTTTGTGAGACACATCCTATTGGAGCCCTGTCGAAGGAAGATCATGACGTCAGAGCGTCGATTGTAATAATTCTCTCGTATATTAATATACATGACTTTGTTATTGGTTCCATGATTGTTTTTTTCGATTATATAATGCAATTTCATTCATTCCTCTATGAGTGTTCGATAGTTATAAAAGTGTGAAATAGTATGTTGCATGTTGTCTCTCTTATTTGCATGTGTACAAGTGTCTGGATGCAACAAGCTCACGGATTGTGACCTGTCCAGCTAGGAAAGGAAGCACCACTTCTTCTTCGACAACAACAGCAAAGGAATCATGGTAAGTGATCTATCGCGATTCTATCTTTTGTAACTAGGAACCAATATTTTTGCGTGTTTCGATTATTGCTAGAACCACTCTAGGGCTAGTGGGATTGCCTCTATCCACAGAGGGGATTTACATCCACAACACTGATCTACAAGTTTACTTTCTGATTTATGGTAGATGGCATTAGTAGGAGGAGGAACAGAAATGTTTTGTTCACATGAAGGTTTAGAGGCTGGCTGTGTGTTTATCATCTGATTTATTTCCTCTTTAGTTAAAGGAGGAGGCATTTTTCTCTTCCTCTGGATAGTACTAGAATAGTTCTCTTTCTCTTGTGAAGGCTAGTTTTGAGGCTGAATGTCTTCTTGAGCCTCACCTAGAAGAGATGGTGAACCATCACTTGTGCCTTTAGAGAGATCCTATGGGTTTTCCTCTATTTCTTGATTGGGTTCTTCCTCAACTAACTCCTTTATGCTGTCATGATAGCCACCTTGAGAATGAAATGCTTGGAGTTCTTCTAATAAATTTTTAGGATGCCAATTTCCTAAATATTTATCAATGTTCACAAGGTATTGTATGAGGTCTTCAGATTGATCACAACAATTTTCAACTAATGATAGAGATGGACAATACCCTATATAATGTTTATAAAATACCTTGTGGAAATCCTTCAAAGAAAACAAGATGCCAGGTTCTAACCATTCATACCAATTTATTTCCTCACCTTCTAATGTTGCCATAAAATTTTTCATGAGGCAGTCCTCATGCCATTCAACCTTTAACCTCTGTTAGTCATCAATAATTTGATCTTGTCCAAAGATGACTAAGTTGAAAAAATCAGATTTCTAGAAACAATATTTGCAAACACATTGTGAGTTCTAGAAACCTCATAGCCTTAATTATCCTAATTCTATCAGTTCACTAAAACCTTCATCTATGATTTCTAAAAGCTTACGTTTCTAACTCAGAAGAAAGCTTATTTCAGATTATCCCCACCATTTTTACCTACATTTCATTCCCTCATCTTATCACCCCTACTCCTATTCTTTGTCAGACTTTTTCCCTCTTAAAAAACCCATTTTCCCTTCATTAACTCTTCATTCCCTCTGAAAAACCCCCTTAAACCATTATAAACACCCTTATTTGGTTTAAAATACCTTTTTCTAACCTATCGAAAGCCTCCAAAAAGGTTTAAAAAACCCTCTTTTGGCCTATTTTTCTGCCCATTTTAGAAATTAGGCTTTAAGCTCTTTTCTGGGCTTAAGCCCTCTTCTCTTCTTTCTCATATGACCTGAGAGCCTGACCATATACTAAGCCCTTGGCCCCTTTCGCCTTAAAAAGCCTAGTCTTATTCTTTTCCCCACATGAACATTCTCCGTTTTTAACCCCCCTTCCCTTGTTATTTCAAACCCCTCCATTACTTTCCCGAACAAATCATAGCCATGGATATTTCTGATCCAACAACGTTTGGCCTTTTCCCCCACCATCTTTCCTCCGACCATTTCTCATCTATGCAAACGTGAAAGAAAATCTCCACCGTAGATCCCTAAGATCTAACGGTCGTCGTTGACCCCAAGGTTTTTAACCCTGCCCATAAATATTTCGTTACCCAACAAGAAAGCTGATGCCAGCATTATGGCCTACCTCCCACTACTCTACCGCCCATCCAATCCCCCTCCGACACCTGTTTTCCACTACCACATCAGCCTAATCAACTTCACCTGTCGGGATGAACCTGCACCCTTCATCTGACTCACTTAGATCTAATGGCTCTCGATCAATATCACGCAAAAATTTATGTTAGGGTTTAATGACCCATTTCCACGCGAAATGGGTGGTTTTTCCTAGGATGCATGTCAACCAATGTATGGTATCACGTCCATATGAACAAATACCGCTTACCATCCATCTCTTGCGCGAAAACAACCTTTGTATTTCCCAAAACCACCTTACCCTGTTTTCGTGCCACTATTCAAAATTCACCTCATTCTCTTTTGGTTTCTCATATGAAACCCTTCCCTGCAAAATTCCCTTCCTCTACGATGCTTCATAACCATTCCTCATGCCTCTATAAGCAGTTTAAACCAGAGAATGTAGGTTTTATTAATGTGTTTATTTCTTGCAGGATAAATGGTGGATAAAGGTTTGGAAGCTGCCATCCCACAATCAAAATAAGTGACAAAGAGCCTTTGGATGACAATTCAAAGGGCCAGAAATATGAGAAGAAGGGAATAAAGGGTTTAATCTGAAGGTTATATTGATAAGTCATGACCATCAATGGAATCGAAGAAACCCTAAACATAGAAAAAAAAAGAATAATCAGTGAAGATATGAAGAAACAAAGGACAGAAGATTTTATCATAGTAAATGAATGAAGAGACAGAGATCAGTCCTTTAAGTCAGTGATTAGGAAGCTAAAGGTCGAAAGATAAAGGATTATAGGTTAAGAAAGTTGTTTTAATAGAAACAGTCGAATTAATCAAACATCTCAGCAAAGAAGATAAATTAAAAAGGAAAATCAAGGCTAAAGGGCCTAAAGAACAATTTCATGATTAAATCAAGAAGAAGTAGGCCTAAAGATAGCCTCGAACACATGAAAAGGGAGTAGTTATTTCATCAGAAATATAAACTGACTCCTTTGGCCATTCTTTATCTGTAAAGGCAAACAAGCAGTTATTACACAAAAGAATATATTTTAAACTGTCATAATAGTTATTGTAAAAGATAAGGGCAAAGCCTTAAAATTCAATCTTTTCTCCTATCTGCCTCTCAGAAGTTAAGACAGAATTAATGAAACAGAGAAGTAGTTGCACCTATTCCTACCTTGTGCCTTGCATGGCTTTCAAGGCTAGGAATGCATTACTCTGTAATAAATGACATTTGAACCCTAAAAAATTGTTCCACCTCCTCATTTGTAGCATAAATACTGCACTGGAACTCATTGTAAATGTTGTATTTTTATGACTGATGCTGGAATAATACATAGTCCTTTGAAGCTCTTGAAGAGAAATTGATGTCTTGGAACTCATGCATGATCTGATTTTCTTGTTGATGGAGAAGGATCGTTTGCAGGATCCATAGGCTTGACTAATGGTGAAGTTTTCTTTTGTTTATGTTTTCTAGTTTTCCATTATGTTTTCCATCTTTCTATGTTGCAATAGGACAAAGAATTTAGATTAAGAAATGTTTTCTAATGGCACCTTAAATCTATTTTTCCTTCACTGCCTTAATGTTTTCTTATGCTAAGATAATTAGAGAAATCATTTATTGCTTCTCTAAAAAGTCCTTAGCTCATCCATTTCTTGAATAAATTAGACCAGTTAGCATCAATTATGATTTATGGTTAGCCCTACATATTTTTTCCACTGAAATATTCCGTTCTTGGAATCATCTCTTTAAAGCAGCTTTGTCTAGGTTTGTCAAAGAAGTCTGTTTAAAATCATGCTCTTTGCCTTTACTTAGCTAAATTTGTTTTAAGGAAACATTATATCTGTAACTTTGGATGTTAGAGTTTTCTCTCCTTCTATTGTTATAGTTACTTGTGTATCTTAAATGTTTTTCTGCTCCAGATGATAAAAGCTTTGAAAGTTGGATAAGTTTCTTACCTTTCTAAGTTTTTATCTGAATGTTTGTCTCGGTTAATTATCTATTTTCAGTCTAAAATCAAATGGATTAGGTTCTACTTATGCCTTTTATTCTCTTGCTATTCTTATCAATTTTCTAACTCCCTCAGTTTACAAGTATATAAAGGATTCGGTTTCAGCCCTTTATTAGTTTGTTGTTCTCAATATCTATGTCCATTTCATAAATCCTTCATAACCTTAAAAGATCCACCAACTAGGTAAACTTGCCTTGCAAATGCTCTTAAACACCATTGAAAAACTTATCTGGACCTTCTTAGACTCCATTGCCCAATGACTTAACAATCTTCCATGTTTCCTATCTAAAATCTATCAAAGTATCATACCCAACCAAAAAACAATCAAAATACCTCGCACTTAACATCTAGCCTAAAATAAACCCTAATCAGTAAGCAAGACATATCTTTACACACATTAAGAGATCCCTCTCCGAATCCAGGAAGGCTAGGTCCTTGGATTCCAAATCTTGGTTTGATGTTACCCTTGTCAATTTGTATCTCAATCAATCTAGCAAATTACAGGGAGCTAACATAATGGTGATCACTGTGGGAAAAAGTTCATAGTAGCCTGACAAACTCTTATAGACTCATATACATCCCTATTCTGACTTAAAAACCAACCCATAGCCAAAGTAGAAACTAATTACTTCATCATCCTAGCAAGATAATGACTTAGTTAGGGGATACTCATTAACCTTAAGGCTGCATAAAGAAACTAAAAACCAAAAATTACTCCCTAGATTGATTTTTTATCAAGAATTTGGTGGTGAAACATTGTATACATATCTTCAAAATTTCAAAAAAATCCACCTGGCGACTCCACTAGCCTCCAGTAGGCCTTCCTCATCCCACTAGTCCCATAGGTTGTTATAGGATTGTGTCAAATTAGTCCAAAATAGTTTTTAAGGCCTATTTATACCTTATGTGAATAAAGAGATCTGGCTTCACGAAGGATCTATACCAGATCACACCCGGACCTAAATCCTCCTACCATAGTTGATAACCCAGAAAATATTTTGTGGCAAAATCCTAAAGCTAGAAACTCACCCACTATTAGGACCATCCTTAGAGCAAGTTCTGCACTGGAACACCTTACAGTTTCACAAGATCCTCAGTTTGATTTGCACCATAATAAGAACCTATTTAGGACCAAGTCACAAAGTAGGGCTGACCAAGCTGACTTTGAGCCCATAGATTTGCAGCAAAGCTCCAGTAGAGAAGCTTCTCCTTCCACACCACCTAATTTTCATCTTCTACATCACTTCAGCTCTTTTCATCTCAAATCTACTCAAAATCAGTCTTCAGGTCCAAGTATGTCAGCTATACCCATCCATACCACCAGTGTGCAAACCACCTCACTCCACCCTCCTCCACCTCTCACAAATCCTCCCCTTGTAAATCGGCCTTTTGTTCCTTTCCCTCCCATCATGGAAACCTGGTATGCTCCAATGGCTCTACAATAACCACTATTACCTTTTCCAAATGAATATCAGTCCAAAATCCCTCATTTCTTAGGAACTGAATCCATTACTGCTCAAAAACATGTAGATAGAATTAATGATGCTTTTGACTATATGAAGATAGAAAAAGAAACCATAAAAATGAGGATTTTTGCTTAGAGCCTAGGGGGAGAACCCAAGAAGTGGTTTAAAAAATTACCTTACAATAGCATTCATGATCTCCCTACTCTATACCAAACCTTTGTGAACAAATGGGAAATCAAGAAGAACCCCCTCCAAATTTTGTCTAAGTATAGTAGTCTTAAGTGAAATCCAGGAGAAATTGTTCATGACTACTCCACTACGTTTAGCAGTGTCTACAACGCTCTCCCACCTCACATAAAACCTCCCCAAGGCTTGGCCTTAGTAAAATATCCCGAAGGCTTTAATGTTGATATGGCCTATCAACTAAGGGAGAGAGATTACCTAACTCTAAAGACATGCAAAAGGGGGTTGTAAGTGTAGAGGCCAATTTGATGGAGAAAAGGGCTAGGGTGCGATCAGAAAAAATTGTGACTTATAAAGATGACACGACACCTGCACCCTCCTCTTCCGACACCAAACTTGACTCCATAGTTAGGACAATGGAGAGGATGATGGAAAAATTCAGTTTGGATGAGAGAACACCCCCTAGGGAAAATCAAGCCAATATTCAAAACAGGAATAGAAATCAAAATTTTAGAAGAGACTCTCCTCCAGTCCGACAAAGAGAGAGTGACCAATAAATCAGACCCCATTTCCAAGAAAACTATGTAGATGAAGAAGAAAGAGAGCCTGAGCAGTTGGAAGAAGACCATGTAAATGTCATAGGTTCAGATTATGAGGATAACACATTCCTTACTGAAGAAGAAAAAAGGATGTTTTCTTCAAAACCAAATGAGAAATCATATGAAGATTCCAAAGACTATCTATTAGGATTTGAGAATGCCATAATGGAAGTCCATAGGCAGTATAACCTTAGGAGCAAAAAGAGTCAAGATGTTTGTTACACCATTTTTTGGCCATCTAACCTTCTATCATTAGATGAACCCAAGTACACCACATAAGACCAATATTACCCCAAGTAAAATTGCTTTCACTATGTGAAATAACTTAGTAAAACATCTTTATTAAGTTGTTTATGGTCTAAACAGGAAACCCCAAAAGGAAATAATAAACAAATCTACATTTGTTTATATTTCTCGGTCATATTTAACCCAAAACAAGGAAATCAATTAAATAAATCCTTATTTATTTGATTATTTCCTAGGAATAAGTTATTTAAATCCTATTTAAATAATATTCCTAGTTAAATTTGACTAAATCATTTATAAATAATTAAATAAATCATTATTTATTTAATTATATTCACACCATCTCCTTAAACTAGGAAATAAATCATTTATTTATTTATTATTTATAAATAAAGGAATTGACCCAAGTCAAAAATCCTTTTCCCTCCAACAAATATAATAAAATATTCCTAAAGGGTGGTTCTCGAATTTGATTAATAATATTTTATTCATGCACCAAGTTTCTAGATCGCCCTAATATTTTGTTATAAAGAGAAGGGTTTTCCCCATTCATTAGTCACATTTTGTTACGTATTAGATCACCCTGGATCTATACACTTGGTCACATTTTCTCAATTTTTGCCTTGTGAGCTCCCATTGAGTTCTATGTTTGTTTGGGTTTTCTACACCAACAAGAGAGAGAGATTCTAGATCTGAAGTGCTCGGGACCGTCAAGAACCCATCCCATTGAGGAGAACCGGAAAACACCTTTCTTGTTTTCCTCTCAGGTGCCCCCTTTGAATATAATACAAAAAATTCTTTCAAATACATTGTTCTTGTCTTGTCTATTGGATGCATGGAGCCATATTTCATTTTTACTACTTAATGTATTTTATGCTTAGATCTGGATTTGCGCAGCATTATTTGGATCAACTAATTGCATACTTAAAGATATTGGCAGTCATATTTGATGTTAGGGCTATTTTTTATGCGTAGCTAAAGTGATCTTTTATGATGAAAGATTCATACTAACAATTGGCGACTCCACATAGGTTTTCTTTTGCGACCGCTGTCGTTTTATCTATTACTACATATCGAGCTATTTCAGACCCTAGGGTTTCTCTTCAGTTCTTTGTTTTTCCTATTTTTATGGTGTTTTTCACCTGTAAAACCCTCAAACATTAATATTTTTAACTTCCGTGAGTTTCTGGCCCTATTGCATAGGTGACAGACATTAGCCGCAGCTGAGACGACAAATTTTTCTAAAATCTGCCGCCGAGAGACTTGGATCTACAGGTCGCACTTATTGGCCCAAAAACTGCGACTTGGACTAGAGGGCACACTTTTCTGTCCCAAAAATGCGACCTAGACTGAAAAGAGGTCAGAACCTACGACCTGCACGTTTTTCTGCAATTTTCTAGCAATTTTTATGGGTTTGCTTGTAGCTTCTATCAGGGTTTTCCAGCCTCCATCTCTGCCCGTTTAGACCTGTTTCTGATCTGTTTCACTCAACTAAGTGGGAATATTTCCCCTTAGGGCTTTAGTACCCTCCACTTTTGGTGGGCGAGTTTTAGCAGTTTCAGGTGTCTGCATTATCAGAGTTTCAGCCTTGTTATTGTCAGATATGATACTTCCTTTCCAGATCCCTTTACATCATCTCTTATCCCTTTCAAATCACCTCATATAGCTTTGTTTGGGTTTACCTCTAGGGACACCTCTTCGTCCCTCCTCCTTTTAGCTGATTTCCCCTTTTGTTACAACGACCTTGCCTCTGCCTCTTTACTTCTCTCTACACCTCTTTCCCGCAGATTTATCCTTTAGATCCCCGTCCCTCCTGACCTTAGATCTATCAGCCTCTTTTTTGTGTGTTTTGACTAGATTTTCCCTCTTTTTAGACTAGTTTTGAGAGATCCACCTTCTTAGGTTAGATCGATGCATTGTTAGCTATTAAATTTTATGTTATTTCAGCATTATATACTGTTATTTACAGATTTATTTTCAGTTATGCAACACACTTTTTCTTTTACTCTCAAAATGTCTGGGTCTAAAAAATTAAAATCAACACATGCCACACACTGACCCTAAGTGAAGAAGAGCTTGGTTAACACCGCCTGGCAAAGACTTTAAAATCAATTGTCACTGCACCTCTCTACCCTTGACCTCACTTGATTTTGTCCCTCCCTACCCTTGTCTGTTTTTCTTCTTCCCGTCATCATTGCACCCCCAAGGCGCTTCTTTGGGAGACTTCTTGGCCGTCACCCTCAGTTTCCAGTTGGTTGACTTCCTCCTTCCTGTCGTCATCGAGTATGTCCTCCCCTAATTCTGCACTCCGACTCTTCTTCTGATTGTTCGAGTTCTCCCCCTACTCCTGTTTCTTCCCCTATTTCCTTCACCATGTCTAGTTCAGGGCCTAGAGCCAGCGACAACCCCAGTTCTACTGTTGGGTCCGTTTCCAGCGGAACCGCTATGGGACCTACCTTGACTGCCCCATTGCTCCCTTATATGGCTGGCCTTAGTCTCCCCGACTTCAATCAACTAATCAGTGATCCTATCCGCCACGATGTTAGTTGGCCTGCTATGCCAACCAAGCTCCCCTCTAACATTCCCAAGTTCGAAGACCTTGCTAGTGAAGATCCCTCCAACCATATCTGATCTTTCCATATGTGGTGTTCATCCAATTCCGTTACTGATGACTCCATCCGTCTTAGATTGTTGCAACGCACGCTTACCGAAAAAGCTTCTAAATGGTATGTTGAGTAGGCCACCTCCTCCCATACCACTTTTGCAACCATTGCCCAAGCCTTTTTATCTTCTTTCCAGCTACCTCTCTGATATGACACTGGTACTCAGCTTTTAAATTCTTTTCGTCAATCTTCTTCGATCTGCCTTTCTACCCATGTCCAGGAATGGCGGTGAAGAAGAATCTTATGTCGCGCTCCTCCCTTTGAAGATAAAGTTTATATGGAATGGTTCCTTCACTCTCTCTTACTTCCCATTGGCAAAGATGTCACCTCCCATTTCCCTCAAACCGAAGAAGCCGCCCTCCAAATAGCCTTAAAATATGACCTTATTTATGCTTAATCTGGTTATGTTTATACCGTCCTTCCTGACCTCCCCAAGCCCGGTGGCACTAACGCCCCAAGGGCATCTCACTCTGCCAACGGTATCGTTGGAACTCTTTCACATACCTCTGCCCAACCTCTTATGGGCTATGGTTTCCCTCCAGGAGGGGCCAGCACCTTCAGCACCTTCCTCCCTCCAGGTAGCATGTATCTAGGATACGGCATGCCTCCTCCTTTTTCCCCCACTCCTGCTTACCTTAATGTTGCCCATCCTAACCCTTATCCTTGCCCACAGCCTAGTGTCCCAGCTCCTTCAGCATTTGGACCTCTCACCCCCTTGCCTTCTCAACCCCCGTCGCAGCACTTACTACCCCCTTCAGGGCAAGTATTTGCATAGCAGGGCGCGCCCAATTCTCTTCCTTCTCAAAGAAGGAGGAAAAGAAATCATTCTGCCCTTGGTAATCATGGATCCAATCCTTCGAGTATTGATCCTAACACTTCCAACCAACCACAAGGCTCTCAGCCCAAGCCAGACATGCCACTTCACACCAATAAGCCTTGTTCATGTTGCGATGTTTATGGACATTACACTCACGATTGTCCCCTATTACCACAGATGTGGCAGATGTGGGAGTCTCAGGCCACCGTGCGGGGACAACAATCCTCCCTTGTTATCCCTCCCAATCTAGCTACTTCTCAACCTGCTGTTTTTACCAATCCTTTCCCTCAACAAGGATTCATGGCCACTCAACCACCTCATGCCCCAATAATCACTCAAACTTCCCCTTTTGGTTCCTCCAATTACCAAATTCTCATGATGGTCGTTGACCAACCTCTCACCATCAACCTTAACCTTCAAACTCGGTCTCGTCAGTACTCCACGCCTCTCATTCCGTCTGTCTCCGAGTCCCCATCTTCAGGTCCTACCGAGCCTCTATCGACACCCAATGGTCCCTTACAAATCCCTCTGCCCAAAGCTAAGGTCCATACCAAGATTCCTAAGGGCCCATTACGCTGAAATGTTGCCTCTGGTCAGGCTGCCCATTTCTATAGCATAGTATATGATATGGCACAATCTCCTGCCACCATTTCAATAATGGAACTCCTCCAGTCATGTCCTTCCCAAAAGAAGGCTCTATTATCTATCGTGGGCACTGTAGATCCTGCTGATGACCAATTGATTGTTTTCGATGCCCGTCAGTCAGACCATCCCCCCTACCTGCTTCTGTTGCTTTCCAAATCCCAGTCAAAATCCGAAATGCCAACATCATTGGGTGTATCATTAATGAGGGGGCATCTACCTGTGTGATGTCTGGTTTAGTTTGGAAACAATTCGGATCTCTTGAGCTGGCCCCTTCCACAATCACCCTTCGAGCGTGGGATGGCCATGCCTCCCATCCCATTGGCCTATCCTGTAACTATCCTATCACCCTTGTGGGTAAGACTGTTTGTGTTGATGTTGAATTTATCGATGCCCCTCTTGACTACAACATTCTTTTGGGATGTAGTTACACCTATGCCATGTCTGTCGTCCCATCCCCAGTCCACCGCAAGATTTTTTTCCCTCATAATGGAAAGATTGTCACCATTGAACAGTTGACTTACCATGAACCAAAATCTCAGACCTCCCCCGAGTCCACCATATCTGTTGTCACCAATAAGCCAACCATCGGTTCTTTGACCAGTGTTTCCCCCGGCGTCTATAAAGACTCCTCCTTGCTTGGAACCTTTTTGGGCCCTTCTCCTATATCTGATCCTCGCTTGGCGAACATTTGCATGATGCAATCATCTTGGGCTGACCTTACGGAGCCCACTTTAGCTAGTCAACAACCTCAACCTCAACCAGCTCCCAGCCCTTCGCCCCCGCTAGCCAGCCTTCTTCCTTCTGAACCTTCTTCTACACACAATCCTCCTGGGTCAATTCCACCCGATATCAACCCCCTTGGCACCATTCCTCCTAGCCATTTCCATGCTGGTTAGATACCTTTCCTGGCTCCCCCTCTCGGAGCTTATTCGGTCGCTATCTTGGCCACCCTATCCCTCCCCAACTTAACCCTGGGTATACCCATCTAGTATCTTGACCCTCTAGCCACTACCCTGCCGGGTCAACCTAAACCATATATCACTTTGACCCTGGTTCAACCAATCCCCATGAATTCTCTCGTTGCAACGATACCTTAGTCACCTCAACAGGAACCACCTCCTGTTGCGACCACTTTGAGTAAGAATGGCAAAGCCCGCAGGGGGGCATCAAAGGACAAGCCTACCTCGACAAACCCTGCCCCTCCTCGGCCTCCAAAACATACCATCCAATGTGCTTTGTGTGATGTTGTTGGTCACGCCACCCATACCTGTCCTGAATTACCGCATCTCAAGACCATGGTCAATGAAACGTTTCTAGAATCAAACATCCCAGAGGTCTATGTCACCATACTGGATTCCATCCTTAAACTTAAAAACTTGTGCACCAATCACCCTTGTTCTTTGTGCAATTTCCATGGACATTATACCCACCTCTGCCCCCGCCTTGCCGAGTATCGTTCCTCTTTAGCCGCATACCACCAATTCAAAGCCACGCTTCACCATAGACCTTCTTCACTCACTCCAGACGACCTGTCTACCCCCATTAACATCTCCCATCCTGATATTGAAATGACAGAAACTTTAGCCACCATTTCTTACCTTTCCTCATCATCGCGATTCTCGGCAACCGACCCCTTAGTCCCTTCCCCTGACGTTTCGCCTGATCAATCAATTTCTCACTCTATCACCTCACATGGCATCGCATGTGTGAGCCCTTCCCATCACAATCAAGAGTCTCATCTTTCTACCTCATCAGGTCAACCTCTTCCTTCCACTCTTCCCATCTTCCAGTCCGATGAAGACATCATGGAAGCCATGACCAACCCTAATTTTCCATGGGAAGATCTGCACCATCGTGCATATTTCCTCCCACATCAATCCCATGACCAATATGTTGTCGAATCTAAATACCTCATCCCCAATAAGGTCGATTGGTTTAAAAATCCCATTCCTACACCTGACGCTTTTGAAGAAGGTAATATGGCCAATATCTCTCCTACCATAAAAATAGACATCTCTATCAAACCAGGAATCGAAGAACATATCACCATGGGCGCCCAATCCACTCTGGAAGAAATTGAAGCCTACACTAAACTCTTCAAAGAATTCCGCGATATCTTCGCCTGGTCTTATTCTGAAATGCCCAGACTTGATCTTGCCATTGTCAATCATCATATAGACACATGGCCTGATGCCACTCCAGTCCATCAAAAGTTGAGACCCATTCATCCCTCTAGACGTGAATCCATCAAAGCCGAAATCGATAAGCTCAGGCAAGCTGGTTTCATTTATCCCATTGAGTACACCACTTGCGTGTCCAACCCTATTCGCGTCCTCAAAAAAAAAGGCACTATTCGAGTCTGCACTGACTTTCGTGATCTAAACAAAGCTTGTCCCAAAGACAACTTCCCCACACCATTTATTGACCAAATCATTGATGAGTGTGCGGGGCACGAGATGCTATCCTTTATGGATGGTTTCTCCGGATACAACCAAAACTTTATCCGTCATGCTGATCAACTTAAAACCGCGTTCATTAGTCCGTGGGGCAATTTTTCATACCGAGTCATGCCATTTGGCCTTAAAAATGCCGACGCCACTTTTCAACGAGCCATGTCTTATTTTTTCCATGACTTAGCTCATATTATCCTTGCCTATTTAGACGACCTCACTGCCCATTCTAAACATCGAGCACAACACCTCCATGATCTGCGTACTATTCTTCTCCAATGTCGCAAGTATAATATTTGCCTTAACCCATTGAAATGCGTCTTTTGCATTCCCGCTGGTCATCTCCTCGGCTTCATAGTATCTAAATATGGGATCACTCTCGATCCTTTGAAGGTTCAAGAAATTCTTGAACTTCCTATTCCTTGTACCTTACGCCAGCTTCAAAGTCTCCAAGGTAAATCTAAATTTCTTCGTCGATTCGTACCCGACTATGCCACTACTGCACATGGATTCCTTAGACTCCTTCGATCTCACACCCCCTTCGTTTGGGATAACTACGCTCAAGAGTCTTTTGCTGCCCTCAAGCATGCTCTCACATCTGCTACATTGATCTGTCCTCCTGACTTTGACCGGGACTTCATCCTATATATCTCTACCTCCACCTATTCGGTTGCCGATGTCCTTATCCAGGAAGATGATAACGATGTTGAACATGTGATATATTATGTCAGTAAGAACCTTACCGATCCCCCTGTGTTCTATTCCCATGAAGAGAAATTAGCGCTAGTTGTTGTGTTCTCAGTCCAAAAACTGTGCCATTATATCCTCATGCGTTCCATCACGGTTGTGACTAATTCCAACCCCATGGCTTTCCTATTGAGTCGATGCATCCTCAGTGGGAAATACGCTCATTGGGTCGTTATCCTCCAAGAATTTGAACTTGAATTTGTCACCTCCAAAAGCAAGAAAGGTTTAGCCCTCGCTGAACTCATTTCTAATTTACCTACTGGAACGCAAGACCCTCCAATTAATGATGCTCTTCCTAGTGAACATTTATTCACCATCACCACCGACGATCCCTAGTACGGTGACATCCTTCATTACTTGCGAACCCAAAATTTCGCCCTTCATCTTGATCATGATGCTCGACGACGTATCCGACACCAAGCCCCTCACTACCTTCTTATCGATGACGACCTTTATCGTCGCGGAGTAGATACTATCCTTCGTCGTTGCCTCACACATGCTGAAGCCGAGCAAGTCCTCAATGCCTGTCATAGCGGCGCTTGTGGCGGCCACCTCTCCGGCCTTGCCACCACCCAAAAAATTATGCGCGCTGGTTATTTTTGGCCTTCTCTCTTTAGCGATAGCATTGAAGCAGTCAAACACTGTTCCAATTGCCAACATTTCGCCCCTAAGGCACGAGCTCCCCCTACTCCCCTCCATCCCGTCGTCACAGCCGGTCCTTTCTGTAAATGGGCAATCGACTTCATGGAATGTCGACCTCCATTTGTTGGTAACCACAAATATATCATCGTGGCGGTTGACTATTTCACAAAATGGGTCGAATCTATGCCAACATTCAACAATACGGCAGCCACCGCCGCCCTCTTTTTTCTTCAACCACGTCATTGCTCGATTCAGAGTTCCAAAAAACTTGGTCTCTGACCATGGCCAACATTTTGAAGATGAGATTTGGCATGAGCTATCCTCACTATTGGGCTTTGAGCACCAATATTCATCCTCCTATTACCCCCAAGGGAATGGCCAAGTTGAAGCAGTCAACAAAATTCTTAAGACCATGCTTCAACGAACGGTGAATAAGCACAAACCAATTGACATCTTATGCTCTTCCCTGCTTTGTGGGCTTATCGTACTTCTATTAAAACTACCACCGGTTTCACTCCTTTCCACCTTGTCTTTGGCGAGGAGACAGTCTTACCAATTGAGTGTGAAATTCCTTCCCTTCATTTGGCCGTCGAACTTCTCCCTGATACCCAACCTCTAGAACAACGACTTATCATGCTTGAGCGTGCCTCTGAAGACCGTCGTGTTTCATTGCAAACTCTTGAAGCGGCCAAAAAGCGCACCAAAGCTCAGTATGACCAAAAATTCCACCCTCACACCTTTCATGAAGGTGACCTCGTTCTAGTATACAACCAGCCCCATGATACCCTCGGTCATGGGAAGTTCGACTCATTATGGCTAGGTCCTTAGATCATTAGTAAAGATCTTGGGAAGGGGGCATATCTTTTAGAGGACTTTGAAGGCCACCCCCTTCCTAATCCTCGCAATGCACTCTATCTTAAGAGATATTACCCTTAGCATTTCCCGCTCGAAATGCATGTTTTATTTTCTTGTAGATAGCCAGCATATGTTTGTTTTCATCATTCACTACTTCACCAGGACACATGTTGTCCACGAAGTCTTATTTCCCCTCTCCTCCAAATCGGATTTCCTCACTTACAACACTTTTCCTTGGGGCACCACTTTGCCTCCATATTTATTCTTGTTTGTGTCAATTTCCATCATGATATACCATTTTGTACTCATGTTTTTAGGGTCCCCTTTGGACCTTTCATCATTT
Organism: Pinus albicaulis; assembly: GCA_034641835.2. Classification (NCBI taxonomy): domain Eukaryota; kingdom Viridiplantae; phylum Streptophyta; class Pinopsida; order Pinales; family Pinaceae; genus Pinus; species Pinus albicaulis. Next base: position 212,213 of record JAXQQM020074460.1, on the reverse strand, counting down.
CATCATCATCATTAGTGTTCGTCTGTTAGTCGCTCTACTATTTTCTCTTGTGCCTGAGTTGGGGATCCCTTATTTCCTCACCTATGGCGGACCTCCTTCTGTCGACATCAAATCATTTACTCCAGAAGCTAGGTCTAGAGGGAGGTGTACCTTGGTTCGAGCTCCTTTCAGCATGATCGGGATCTGTATACTTGGTGGTCCTGTGATGTAGCAGCAACTATTGGTGATTCCCAGGTATGTTTGAGATGTCTCAACCCTCATGAGGGGGTGGTCTGCAGGTAGCCCCCCACATTCCCGGATGACTTCTTCATTTCAGCCTTTGATGCAGCTCCCTCCATTTGATGATGTCGTCCTCAGCCCCTTGCAGCGCCTTTTCGTTTTGCATGTATCAGTCAGATTTTGTGAGCCCTTCCCCGTCTATAGGGGGCAGCTGGGTTGTATTTGTATCTCATGTACTACAATATTATTCTATAAGTCCTGACGATTATTCCAGGCACAACGTGTACGTGGGTTTCATTATTCTATTTTTCTGGCTCGTATTGATGCCAGCATGTACTTTATAGTTTAGTTCCTTGTTTACTGGACATACTATTCTTTTGTACTTTGTCTCGACGGGCATAGGTATGCCTCCCCCGCCGCCTTTAGCACAGGTACCACTTCATAAATTAGAGACTTGTTGCACCTGTAAGTCTCGTCTCCTCAGGGTCTAGTCCTTTAGCCCATTAGACTACCTTACATTTCTCTCTCTGACTTCCCTCTTGATGTCTAGCGATTGAGTTCTTACAACATACTTCGGTCATACGATTTTCTCCTAACACTCGTACGTTGGGGGGAAATATGTTACACCATTTTTTGGTCATCTAACCTACTATCATTAGATGAACCCAAGTACACCATGTAAGACCAATTTTACCCTAAGTAAAATTTCTTTCACTATGTGAAATAACTTAGTAAAACACCTTTATTAAGTTGTTTATGGTCTAAACAGGAAACCCCAAAAGGAAATAATAAACAAATCTATATTTTTTTATATTTCCTGGTCATATTTAACCCAAAACAAGGAAATCAATTAAATAAACCCTTATTTATTTGATTATTTCCTAGGAATAAGTTATTTAAATCCTATTTAAATAATATTCCTAGTTAAATTTGACTAAATCATTTATAAATAATTAAATAAATCATTATTTATTTAATTATATTCCCACCATCTCCTTAAAATAGTAAATAAATCATTTATTTATTTATTATTTATAAATAAAGGAATTGACCCAAGTCAAAAATCCTTTTCCCTCCAACAAATATAATAAAATATTCTTAAAGGTTGGTTCTAGAATTTGATTAATAATATTTTATTCATGCACCAAGTTTATAGATCGCCCTAATATTTTTTTATAAATAGAAGGATTTTCCCCATTCATTAGTCACCTTTTGTTGCCTATTATATCACCCTGGATCTATACACTTGGTCACATTTTCTCCATTTTTGCCTTGTGAGCACCCATTGAGTTTTATGTTTGTCTGGGTTTTCTACACCAACAAGAGAGAGAGATTCTAGATCTGAAGTGCTGAGGACTGTTAAGAACCCATCCCATTGAGGAGAACCAGAAAACACCTTTCTTGTTTTCCTCTTAGGTGCCCCCTTTGAATATAAAACAAAAAATTCTTTCAAATACATTGTTCTTGTCTTGTCTATTGGATGCATGGAGCCATATTTCATTTTTACTGCTTAATGTCTTTCATGCTTAGATCTGGATTTTTGCAGCATTATTTGGATCAAATAATTGCATACTTAAAGATATTGGCAGTCATATTTGATGTTAGGGCTATTTTTTATGTGTAGCTAAGGTGATCTTTTACGACGGAAGATTCATACTAAAACTGTTCTTGTTGGGGTTCCCATGTTTTGGCTAGGTTGGCAAGACCAAAAGATGAGACAACATAGAACCACTTTTAGACCTTAGGATCTAGCCCTCCTAGGTCCAGAGAGGGATCTCTGTATGATAGTCAAATTATAAGTCTTTGGAGCTCAAATGTTAATTTTTTAGGCTAGATATGAGGCACAGGGTTTGTTTGTTTAGGTTTGTTGTTTTGGTTGTTGGGAATCAGGAAAGAAAGGTCCAATATAAGACAAGGATGAGCAAAGAGGAAGCTAGAAAGAAATGGATAACTCAGGGAACATCAAGGCCATTGGGCAATGGAGTCAAGAAAGGGTTTAATGGTGTTCAATGCGCAAGCTTCAGTTGGGCTAGTCATCTAGAGCATCTGGATCTTAAATATGGTTTATGGAATGGAACATTGAGGACTAAAAATGAGTGAAGGAGAGCCAGCCAATTCTGTCTATAGATCAGGTCAGAGGTCATATAACTCCAGACCTGCTTGGACAGAATCAGAGGCAAGACAAGGGATCTTAGAGAGGGTTAATTGGGGTGAAAAGGTCCTGGTGAGGCAGAGACAGGGTCCTAGTCCTCCCAGTGTTCTCAACTCATCCAACTAAATCCTAACAAGAACATCTAAACATAGATTTCATTAATTCATACATCAGAGAGCAGGAAATAACATCCACTACACTGGTTAAACCATTTGAAATCAATATTCAGATACACATATGAGCAGAAAACATAAAAGGCTGGGAGAGCAACAACATAAGGTACCTATCAAGGGTAAATTTCATGCCAAACTTCTAATGCGAGCCTGAAGAAGAGTAGTGAAATGAAGCAAGTCAATCACAAATATAGAGAAAGGGAAACATCACCAGCTGCATTAGATCAGGATCCAAAGAAAATGTGCTTGTCATATTAAAAATGACACCAATCAGGTACATCATAGCCCATATCTTGAATATTCAGTCTGAATGCATCAAAACTCAGTCTATCTTACACTATTACATAGAGAACTTGTCTCAAGAGGAAAACACTTGCATTTCACTGATATCTCATCAACAACCTTACAAAAATTTCCTTCTATGCTTTATAATAGAGGATGAACAAAAGACCGACTGAGGAGGTAGGTGAACACTTAACATATCATTAAACACAAAATAAAGGAATAGGGTCGAGGCCCATTCTGTTTGAATGCTGAGCATTTAATTTCTGTCACCTCTCTTATTGTTACAGGTCAAAATACCTCCTCATCAGCTCAGAGGAGAAGACAAATATGGAAGGAATACAAAGACCTAAATTAAACCTATTTCTGCCAGGGTAACGCCTCTCTAGAACAGTACAAGAGCGTTATAACGCAGTCAATTAGTGAATGAGCTGCGTTAGTGGCTAGGGAAATGCTCTGCTTGCACTAAAGGGCAGCGTTACCCGTGTTTTAAGTTTGAATCGGGAAAAGCCCACGGAGAATGATTTGAATCTCTGAATTTCCCTCACAAGAGGATCAGTTCATAAAAGAAACTACAACACACCAGTTCATTATTGGTCATTGCCATAAGAAGACTGAACTCCAAAGGAGGCAAAAGCATAGAGATCAAGGAAACATCCAAGTTTTTTCCATTCCAAACTAGTGGAAAGAGAAAGGCAACAATGGCTTTCTCCCTCTCCCATAAGAAGGAGCTAAAGGCTCTTAATTGAAGGTCGAAGAATTGCTTAAGGTTTTGCATACTTGTGGAATAGAGAATAGTGTGAAGGCCAAGAGTCAAAGAGGTTCCTAGAGAGCTTGTTGACTTAGACTTCTTCACTTGAGAGATAAGAGAGATTGGGAGACTGAGGAGGGCTTGGTACAATCAACGGTTGTAATCCTCCTTCTTTCAAATTAATAGAATTGTGTTCGTTTTGTCCATTCAATGCTTAATGTTGTCAATATTGTTTGAACATTTACATAGTATGATATGAATGGCTCAGATGTGTATAACTTAGAAGTTCATTATATATTGGCTTGATTGTTAGAATATATGTTATGTTAGGAGTTACATGGGTGCTTTGACTGATTGCAGGACTAATATTTGGAGCTGGTGATGAAGGACTCTTGCTTCGCTGCCTAATGCTCTCCAAGGGACTCCAAGATTGTTAAAGAGGTAATTCTATATCATATTCTATCAGATTATTTCAAGTTAATATGAACATGCTCATGCCATCTTTGTGAACAACATAGCTAATCTTACCATCTGCCTCGGGCACCAGAAAGCCCTGAGAGGGATATTCGAAAACCAACCACCCAAGAAGTTTACCCTATATCAGAATTGGCGACTCCGCTGGGGAGTTTCCCCATAGTTTCCATACTATTTCGTCCCTTCTTTCTTCTCTCCTCTGTTCACTGATCCTTCCGACCATTTTTATGCCCAGTAGACATACCAAATGCTTGCAGAGTTCAATCCTGTTTCTGTTGACCATATGAAGTACTTTACCCTGGCTAACGCTACCTTTATAGGTTCTCCAGCGTGTTATAACGCTATCTCTGGTTAAATACAATGCGTTATAACGCTGTATTTACTCACAGACAGAGCGTTACTCAGCCTAAACCTTGTTGTTCACTACTGTGACTGTGTTTTAGCTGCAGAGTTTTTGATCACTAGTATCTTTCCTCGACTGAATCCCTGTGCTTGTCTACTGAGCTGGTATTTTTTGTTTGTTCTTGTTTGAAAATGAGTGATTAAAAGCATTTACTTTTTAAAGAAGAATTTTTTATTTTTTTTCTGCATTTAGTTGAGTTTATTCTGAAAGTTTTAGTTCATAGACTGTTAAGAAGAGGTAGACAAAAGTCTGAATCTTGAAAGTTGAACTGCGTTATTTGAATGTTAGTGCATGGATGTTGAAAAGAAACCTCTCCTTGTAGAAATACTCTTCATCGAATTGAATATCTAGAGCATTTCTTGCATGGTTTCTTGAGTCAAAGTCTCATCACATTTCATATGTCCACTCCCCCTCTGCAAGACTAATAATCAAGTACACTAAGAATAAATCGATAATAAAATCAATCAAATCTTTTTTGAGTTCACACAAACAGTAGTTCAGGCTAGGATCTTGGGGTAGAAACAGTGAGAAAATTACCCAAGATCTCAAAACTTGAAACTAGAGTCATTAACGAGTGAAATCCTGCTGCACTCATATTATCGGGACCGTTCCTTTACCGGAGCTCAGCGTGAGACAACACTTGGGTGCACAAGAAGGTAGCCCACCTTGGACTGCATCCTGTGGGTGTGTTATATATTGGGGTTCCCTTCGGGGATGTCGAAACTAGATCGGGGATCTAGGTATTCTGCCCATATAGCACACTGTCCTTGACCGTGGACCCCCCTGATGATGTCTATGATTTGAGGTATCCTTAGTGGCCATACTTTTTAGGGACTTACACAAGGTGACTGGGACAAGCTGTCCTGGTACCTGAAACAGACAGACCCACTCTGTCTTCAGTCTTTAGGAGGGTACTCGTCTTCACGAGAGTGCTTACACCTATCGTCTGAGGTTTGGGTGAAGCTCTAGAGTGACCGTAACTGTACTTTTGACCAACCCTCTCTGTATACTATTGTGATACTAGATTTCATCACCAGCGAACAGTAGTACTCAGATAGGGCACCCTATTCTGGCTACTTGCTGATTGATTTTAGAGATTCCTTTTTTCTTTTTTAGGTGTGTGGTTACTGTCATTGAGACTTTATAATACATCACAATTTAATAAAATTTGTTAAAATTAAACCGGTCACTGTGGTGTCCCCTGACCCACATCGTCTGTCACGACGACAGCAAGGTCCACCTCCTCTTACTATTGAGGAAGAACTGAACCTTGGTAAACCTGGGCCTTCTACAGAAGAGCAGTCTCCTCTGAATAATCTTGATTATCACATAGACCCTTATCATCCGGAATTTCTGGAGGACCCTTTCATTGAAGGGGTAGTACCTCATTACAACCCTCCGCTCACTGATCCGTTGGGGCCTGTGATAATTCAGATTCCACAATGCCAAGATATGTCTTTGGAAGCACAAACATCCGTTTCACCACCGGCATCCACAGGGTCGATGCCAATGGCGACCATCCCAAGTTCGCCACCATTATCCCCGCCAGTGGTCAGTTCTATGCCATCACTGGGTAACCCTAGTAGTCAACATATACCTAACCCCAACCCTACAGTCATCACAACTGCCAGTAGCTTACCGAACCCTTCGGCATCTACTCCTACCGTGACCACGTTGGGAACCACGGTAGCTCCTCCCATGAGCACAACTACTTCGGTACCTTTCAGCAACCCTTTCGGCTAGAACCCTCTATTGAGTTCAAACCCCTTGGTTACTATACCAGGGGGCAGTGTCACCAGCACGCAGGTAGCAGGGAACATTTCCCTTCCCTTGCATTCCTTAGGACAAATGGGACAACCCATTGTAAATACTATCCCCTTAAGTGGTTCAAACATAGGTGTAGGATCTATACTGTTGCCAAAATATGCAAATAGTAGCATGCCTCTGGGAAACTCTATTGCATCCATTTGGACTAACCAACCCCAACCTCCGTCTGGAATGGGAGGGCACTTTTATACTGGGGGCAACCAACCATTTGCCCCGCAATACACTATGCCCTATGGACAGCAACCGTATGTTCCTACTCCTCCACCTATGGGAGGTTTTATCAAAGTCCCACTTACCCTCCTGGTAACATGTTGATGGGGGGACCCTATGGTCTAAGTAGTCAGCCCATACTGCCTTGGTTAGATTCGGGGGAAAATCCACAATTGCCATTCTTGGCAGCTTTGGACATACCCGATATCCATAAACTAATGAACGACCCCATCAACCACAACCCGCTTTGGCCTCCAGTACCGCATAAGATTCCTTCTGACATCCCGAAGTTCGATGGGAAACATGGGGATGACCCAGCCGCACACATCACTACCTTTCATTTATGGTCCATATCCAATTCCATGGTAGATGATAGTGTCCGGCTTCGTCTGTTTCCTCGCACCCTTACAAGTAATGCCTCCAAGTGGTACATTGAATTGCCACACGCCGCCATCAATACTTTTGGCGCCTTAGCGACGGAGTTCTTAAAGAACTTCCAATTACCAATTAGAATGGAAACCGGAACGGAATTTTTAACATCGCTACGCCAAGTCACCGCCACCCACATCTCCGATCATATTCATGAATGGAGACGTAGGAGGAGGCTCGTCAAAGCGCCAATACCGGACCATCTCTTGGCCAATTGGTTTTGCAAGTCTCTTTTACCCCATATCTCTAAAGACATTGGCCTTTTTGGTGCAGTGACAGAAGATCAATGTATTCGTCGTGCCCAACACCTAGATTTAATCTATTCACAATCCGGCACGCTTTACGATTTGCTTCCCCATGCCCCTGGTAACCCAAATCCCCTAGCCACTCAGAAAACCGAAGCACATGCCGATGGTCTCGTTGGCATAATCTTCAGTGTGGCCACAAAGCAGTCTCGGGGGAAAACCTCCCAGCCATCTTCGGCTGCCACCGCCCCCCACCAAACGACTCCTCTTCATCCCGCTGAGGTAAACTCGGTGCAAACCTCACAAAAACCTAGCGGAAAAAATAAGAAGAACAAGAAGAAGACGTCTTCTTCGGAAGAGCAGTCGGATAATCAGAATAACCCTAATCAGAAAAATGCTGCCAGAAATGACAAAGGAAAGGATAAACCCATGAAATTTCCTTGCAAGATCTGTGCGGAGGACCACCTGACATATAAATGTCCTCGGCTACAGGAATGCACCAATTTTATTGCCAACAAGGATTCTGGGCGAACACCTGTCGTTCTTCATAATCCTTTCCCTAATCAACAGCAGCAACATCAACAGATGGTTGAAAACCCGCCACAACCCCATCAACGGGGCAATGGTGGTTCACATCCTTCTAGCGAAGGACCATATGCCATTTATGGCATTGAGAGTATTGACCTTCAAACTCGAGCCAAGATTTATGGAAATCCTACCATAGATGCTCAAGAACTTGGAACTAGTTCGAACCCACAGCCGCCCAACGATTTACATATCGAACGGCCTACTGCTGAACCTGTAATTCGTCCCCCCAAAGGGACACTTCGACGCATGACTCATAACACATCTTCACGTGCAGCCCAAAACTACAATATTGTAGAAGATTTGGCGCAGGCACCGTCAGCCATGTCTACTCTCGAAGTTTTACAAACCTGCCCAGCACAAAGGAAAGCCTTGCTTTCAGAAATTGGTGGAATAGACCCCCAGGACTCCATGCTAGCTATCTTTGATATGGAAAAGGCTAAACCTTTCCTCTCACACCAACTTACATTCCAGGTGCAAGTAGTGTCGAAAGGGAGACCAATCGATCGCACTGTCATAGATGAAGGTGCTTCGACCTGCGTTATGTCACAAGCTTGTTGGCTCAATTTAGGTTCTCCTACTCTAACCCCGCCATCAAATTCCCTCAAATCTTTCGATGGCCATACCTTCCTCCCAAAAGGATACCTTGCTAGCTTTCCCATTACTCTGGGTGGGAAAACGGTAAACGTGGATGTTGAAGTTGTCGAGCGCCATCTCGACTATAATCTATTACTCGGTCGCAGTTGGTCTTATGCTATGACCGCCATCGTGTCTTCGTTCTTCCAACTCATCCTATTTCCATCGGATGGGAAAATAGTCACGGTCGATCAGCTATCCTTCTGCACCCCTGATTATGCCACTTTACCAAGTAGCGCTGTACCCTTAATAGGAGGGGTCACTGACCCTTACGTCAGTATCGGTACCGGTCTTCTGAAGGCATCTTCCCTACTAGGTTGTTTTCCTCTACCGCCGCCGCAGATCCCAAACACGGTTGCAATGATATCCACCTTTTCGGATGGCTCTATCGACCCGTGGATCATCCCGGCACCTTCAAATATTGATTCCTATGGAGATCAGATGCCGCTTTTGCCGTCCGAGTTGGCTTATCAAGCCATCCAAACCGCATCTGAACCCTCCACTGATATGGTTTCGACCACAGGTAAAAACTTCCCTCCCATCACAATTCTCTCTAAGGATCTCCTCAATGAAGTCTGGCCTACAGACGAAGCTATTTGAGAGATCATGTCATTAGAAGAATGATCTTGCGGAGAGTTTCACCATCGCGCTTCGATGATCGACTCGGACGCGATGAAAACTGAAATCCCATCTTTTGACCAACCTGAGATAGTTCCCTCCTCCTATACGACTGTTCACACTATCGATTCAGAGGGGAACATGGGTAATCTTTCCAAGACACTGCTCATTGATATCTCGGTCAAAACGGGTATCGTGGAAAATATTCAGATTGGAGCCGACTGCAATCCTGAGGAAATTGCGTCCTTCACATCTCTTTTTAAAGAATTCCGCGATGTCTTTGCTTGGTCTTATGAATAAATGCCCGGCATAGATCCTTCTATTGTCGAGCATGAAATTAAGACTTATGACAATGCTAAACTGGTCCGGCAATGACTCATACCTATCCACCCGCGCAAAGCAGCCGCCATTAAGATTGAGGTAGAAAAAATTTTAAACGTTGGCTTCATCTACCCCGTTTCCTTAACAGAATGGGTTTCCAATCCGGTTCCTGTTGATAAAAAACAAGGCACTATTCGTGTTTGCATTTATTATCGCGATCTGAACACCGCTTGTCCAAAAGACAATTATCCTACGCCGTTCATTGATCAAATTCTCGACGATTGTGCCGGATGCGAATATTTTTCCTTCATGGATGGATTCTCGGGATATAACCAGATTGCCATAAAAAACGAAGACCAGCATAAAACTACCTTCATCTGTCCTTGGGGCACTTTTGCATATAAAAAACTCCCTTTCGGCTTGAAGAATGCTGGAGCAAATTTTCAGTGGGCTATGGACTATGATTTTCATGACATTCGGCATATTGCACAGGCTTACTTGGATGACCTTCCGGCCCATTCCAAGAAACTCTCTGATCACCTTGCTCATTTAAGAGAAAATTTTGCTAGGTGCAGTTTCTACAATATACGTTTGAATCTGCATAAATGCGTATTTATGGTCGAGTCTGTACATCTGTTAGGTTTCATTATTTCCAAGCACGGGATTACGGTTGATCCTGATAAGGTTAAGGCAATTGTTGAATTTTCGGCACCACAATCCATCCTTCAACTCCAACGTTTGCAGGGGAAGGCAAAATTTTTACGTCGATTCATCGTCAACTATGCTGAGATGACGAAAGGATTTATGCGATTATTGAAGAAAGGAACACTATACTTGTGGGATGACCAAGCTCAACAGTCATTTGATGCTTTAAAACATGCACTTGTTTCAGCCCCACTCCTTAGTGCCCCCGACTACTCACGTGACTTTCTCCTCTACCTGGCAGCCTCACCATCCTCACTTGGAATGGTTTTGGTTCAAGTTCACAGTGACGACAGTGAACATGTGATATACTATTTGTCCAGAGGTCTAATCGGACCTGAATTACGTTATTCACATGTGGAGAAACTCTCTCTGGTGGTAGTTTTCACCGTCACCCGACTCCGACATTATATATTGCTGCGACAGACTACGGTGATTGCTTTGGAGAATCCCATGCGACATATCTTGTCTAGACAAATTATTGGAGGGAAATATTCCAAATGGATTGTCATCCTCCAACAGTTTGATTTGGTTTTCATGGCTGCCAAAGCAAATAAATCCCTTGTCTTTGCCGAATTATTATCGGACCTTCCTAGAATCGACCCAGCAGAAGTAGCTCATGATCCATTTCCTGATGAATCTGTCTACTTGGTAGATTCTTCGAACCCATGGTATGGAGACATCTTAGTCTACCTACAAACCCAACGCTTCCGCCCAACTCTCATGTCCGACGACCGTCGTCGTATCCGCCACCAAGCAAAGCACTACCTCGTGCTAAACGATACACTATATCGCCGTGGTGTTGATACTATTCTCTGATGTTGTCTCACTATCGATGAGGCAGAATGCGTTTTGAATGACTGCCATGCAGGGGCATGTGGTGGTCATCTTTCGGGCATAACTACTGCCCAAAAAAATTTGCGTGCCAGTTACTGGTGGCCCACTTTGTTTAAAGACTACATTGCAACAGTCCAGAAGTGCCATCCATGTCAAATTTTCACAAATAAAATGCGCGCACATCCTGCCCCCCTTCATCCGGTTATCTCCATTGGCCCTTTTGCTAAATGGGGAATTGACTTCGTCACCTGCAATCCTGCTTCGGAAAATGGACACAACTACATCGTGGTTGCAGTCGATTATTTTACGAAATGGACGAAAGCCCTTCCCACTTTTAAGGCTAATGGCGAAACCTCCGCTCTCTTCATGTTTAATCAGGTAATATGTTAGTTCGGCCTACCCCTATCAATTGTCACAGATCATGGATCCCACTTTCAGAATCATATGATGACCGAATTAACATCCATGTTAGGTTTTCGTCAAGATCAATCTTTGTCTTATTATCCTCAAGCTAATGGTCAAGTGGAAGCCGTAAATGGCGTCCTCAAAACCATGATTCGTCGATTGGTCAGAAACCATAAAACCATGTGGCATCGGAAGTTGTATTCTACGTTATGGGCATACCGAACGTCAGTCAAAACTGCCACAGGCTTCACACCATTCCAACTTGCTTTCAGCCTGGAGGCAGTGCTTCCAATCGAGTGTGAAATTCCATCACTCAAACTTGCCGTTGAACTCCTGCCTGGCACCACAGCCACTGAAGAGCGCTTGCTCTCACTCGATCAATTGGACGAAACTCGTCGAGATGCTACACTAGCACTCGAAGCTCACAAGTGCCGAGTTAAAGCTCAATATGAAAAATCTATCAAGCCTCGTTCCTTCCAAGAGGGCGATTTGGTTCTACTGTATGATAAAAAACATGACCTCTTGGGGGCAGGAAATCTCCAACCATTATGGCTCGGTCCTTACATTGTCACTAAGGTCCTCTCAAAAGGAGCTTACGAACTCTAGGACTATAATGGAATTTCGCTCGAGGAGCCCTGCAATGGGCTCTATCTAAAGAAGTATTTTGCCTAGTTTCACACTAGGCATATGCTTTGTAATTTTATGTATATAAGTTTTTCCTATTTTTTTTTATGCTTCTGGATTATTTTTGGTTTAAGGTGTTTTTCTCATGTAATATTTTTCTTTCACACAGATGTCATCGCACTCGTTATCATACGTCGGATATGCGGACGGTGCTAGTCGTCACACTAGACAAATTGCTTCAGCTGCTTGGGTTTTCTACACTCCTGAGTCAGATCTTCTTGGTTCTGGGGGAATCTTCTTGGGTAACGCCACCAATAATGTTGCCGAGTACATGTTAGTGATCCAACTCCTCATGGAAGCGGCATCTCGTGACATCTCTGATTTAGTGGTCAGGTTAGATTCCCAACTCATCATTATGTAGTTAAACAATCATTACCATGTCCGTCATCCTGTGTTGTTACGTTATTTTTTACGAGTACGACTTTTAGAGCGTCAATTTCAAACAATCACATTTGAACACATTCCTAGAGAATTTAATTCATTAGCCGATTCTTTGGAAAATTATGTGTTAGATTGGCATTTGTCACATTTATTATAAAAGATTTACTCATGAGTACATATATTTTTATCACATTAAAAATACATAAAAATTTAAAAACACAAAATCACCAAAAACTATATATATATATATATATATATATATATGTCATGTTCAGTACATAGTAACATCAAAAAATCTTCCAAAACTTGGGGTGTTTTACAAAAATTTGGCTATACTAAGCCACACTCTGACACTAATACATCCGCTCTGCCAACTAAGCCTGATGCTCATGGTAGCATACAACTGCTCTAGCTATCCTCCTCAGAGGCACTAGGTATCTCTCCGGCACACCTACAGTATGCCGTTGCAGACGAACTGGAACCTCCCGCATAGAAAGCGGTGGTATACCCATACTCAGACCCTCCAGGTTTCTGGAGAGTTCATGTAAAATTTGGGCATCATCATCGTCGCCGGCTTCCGCACCCTCTACTGGTGCGCCAGCCCCGGGTAGCTGCAGTCCTCGCCGTGCATAGCGAGGGGCTCCAACTGGCCAGACAGGTGCCACATCTATGTCAAGCAAACAAAAGCTTCATGTCAAAACATAATTTTCACCCTATTACAAAAAAAAAAATTACATAAACATTCAAAAGATAAAAAACAAAATACTTCTTTGAAAAACACTGGTCATTTCCTTCTTACCATCGAGCCCCCACTGGGTGCCAGGGGACAGGACCAACTCCGGATCGCCTGTGAAGTTCATCCCTGCATAGGGATAATCCTCGATCATGACTATCTGGGGGTCTAGCCAATCAAAAAAACCATCATCAAAGAAGTGACGGATGGGACCCTCTCAAGTCTGCGGAAGCATAGTGGCCCACCGAGCCTGCCTCGGCTCGCGTGGACCCAATGGTGCTGTAGTGATCCTGGGCTTCATCAGTGGTATCCGCTCCAGTATGAATGAAACAATCAGTGTACCATACCCAAACTCTCTTTGAGTACGGGTCTTGCATGCAGTAAGCTCTGCTCGGACCCGACGGACAACCCCGTCACACCAGTCGAAAACCTGAGGCTGCATACAGTCCAAAGCTAGGAGCATCTGTGCCTTGGTGGCCACATGCTAACTCTTGGCGCCTACCAAGCGAACAATCATCCATAAAATAGACCGCAGTGGTCTCAAAGTCACCTGTGCAATAGGTATCCGGTTACTCACAGCCTGAGTGCCACGTACTGAGTGCGCATGGATCATATCAGTAGTGGAACGAGGGTTAGCTCTGGACCCCTTCAAATTGGGCCTCGCCCCATGACATGATAAGCCGGTCAAAAAGTACACATCATCCTTTTCGATTGCGAGCTCATTGCCCCCAATCCGAAAGACATGATGCCGCTCATCCCACTGCTGGATCAGCCACCTCAGGAGGTCCTCTTGACCCCTCATCAGTTCTAAATGGGCATACTTGAGCAATCCGCACCTCCGGAGAGCCACCAAGCTTGCCGCATCCGTTACCATATCTCGTTCTTCCCGCTCATGTTCTCTCTCTCGCAAAATACTCATGATTAACAACTGAACACCTGCAAATGCAACATTTTCAACCGATCAAATCTTGCCAGGACCACTTCAAAACGGAGAAAATTGAGTTGTTAGAAAACATGGTGCGCCTAACGCGGGAACTAGTACAAAACAAAGCGTGCTAACGTGGATTCCCTTCACGGGTTGTGCTCTTAACGCGGCTGTTGTACTCCTGACCCACGTTAGGCGCAAATATTTTTCTACGGCCTCAAAGTTTTCTAATTTTGAACAAGGAAAAACTAACAAAAAGACAATTAAATGATAGCAGGAGGTTCCAGCTCTTACCTGGATCTCACAGAAAGGAAAATTGTTGCCTGGATCGACCATAATCGTCAGCTAAAGTTTTCACCCCTTTTCACCCTAGAGCTTCTTCACAGCACTCAAAACAGTGAAAGTGAAAGTCTTTTGACCTTCTTATAGCGAATTCTGGGGCATGACTCTCTTAAGCTAGTCAGCAAAGTCATGATTTCTTGCTGTGCATGTGTCGCAACTCTCGAGATTTGGTACTGATGTTCTAATAGGGAATCAAGATTTATGAGCAGACATACTCATGTTTTATCGAGCATTCTTTTTACGGTATTTTTCTTGCTCATTAATCCAAAAAACCTCGATTTTCCTTCTTCGGACTCGTTAAACTTACACGAAGTTGATATCGAGCGTTCTTTTTGTATGGTCTTTTCTTGCTCGTTAATCCGAAAAACCTAGAGTTCTCTTCTCCAGACTCGTTAAAGCTATGGAGAAGAACTGAGCTTTCTTTTAAGGAATCTTTTTCTCGCTCATAAAACTGAAAAAATCCTGAGTCACCTTTGTCAGACTCGTTAAAACTACTTCGACAGAGAACAAGGAGCCATTCTTTTCCTCTTTTTTCAACGCTCTTTAAATAGAAAAAGTAACTGAGTTTTATCTGCGTGACTCGTTAAAATTTCACGGAGGGTACCGAGTTTTTCTTTGTTGGACTCATTAAAATTTCACAAAGAGTATTGAGTTTACTTCGTCTCCTCGTACTCATAACAAAATGAGGTAGACGTCCATCGAACATAGATTTCTCACTTTTCCGGATTCGATGGACTAACTTATAGAAAATGAACTGTTTCGGGCTTACTATTACCCCTTTGCCGTGCCCAGTTATCAAGACATGACAAAGGTACCCCAATGGAGTTGTCTTTTATGACATTTTTCAGACTCTCTAAACATGAAAAATTCACCGACTTTACTCGTCTGGACTCGTTAAACCTAATCAGGCAGGACACAAAGTTGTCTTTCCTGACATTTTTCAGACTCTCTAAACATGAAAAATTCACCGAGTTTACTTGTCTGGACTCGTTAAACCTAATCAGACAGGACACAGAGTTGTCTTTCCTGACATTTTTCAGACTCTCTAAACATGAAAAATTCACCGAGTTTACTCATCTGGACTCGTTAAACCTAATTAGATGGGGCACAGAGTTGTCTTTCCTGACATTTTTCAGACTCTCTAAACATGAAAAATTCACCGAGTTTACTCGTCTGGACTCGCTAAACTTAATCAGACGGGGAAAAATTTGGACAAAATGGATACTACCTCTGTTACACTTGCAAAAAGGTCGATTTGGCAGCAAAATTCTTGAACATGGCACTTCCCAGAAAACTATTTCGCAGTTAGCCGAACCTTACCATCCATGAGTATTAGCCTTCATTTCCCAGTGTCTCTACACCGGTAAAATCCTAACAAACTCTTTGGTGTTCATCACGCTTCAGCTGCCTAGTACCCTGCTAGAGTTCCTTCTATTGTTCAAGCAGATCTCGTTATCTACTGCTCCTGTTATCAACCAAACCGCTCATTATGCCAGAAATTATTTTTCGTCTGACGTTCCTATTTCCTCTTCCTTATCTCAAATCATAAACAAAATCAGTTGGTTTCCATTTCGTGTTGACTGATGTAGGACGCCTCAGTGCCTACCTTTCAACAGATCACTTCCTATCGACTCCAACATCTTATCTAGGAAGTTGATCCAGAAACCCATCAGTACCCGGATACTTGCAGACATCAGTGGCAGGTAGTCTTGTGTTTTCTCAGGGGTCTTCATCATTGGCTCCTGGTCAAATGATTCTACGAGTGTTCGACTTCAACTCCTTTTATTCACACTCGCTAGATTGTACTAGGCATCTTAGGGACCATCATCATTATCGGTGGCCACCTTTGCGTCTGTTAACAGTTTTCATTATTGACTGGTAATCAGACGATTTCTCAAATGTTGAACGACAACTCCTCCATTCACATGTTGAGAAATATGTAGTTTAAGTGAATCAACGGTCAAGACCTTGGGGCAAAGGCTACATCATTAAAGTTGTGTTTCCTTCCCTAAGCTGTGATATTGTTTATGGAGACAGCTTCTTCAGCCTGATCTTGTTATGACAGACACTTCCACATTGTGCTTATTGGTGGACAGATTTTTCATATCTCTACTCTAGAGAAATCATGTTGTTTAAGCTACTGAGCATGGGATATGCCCGACTCTAGGCAAATACTATATTTTCTGACGTATGTTGTTGTTTCAGGTTTTCCTCGGTCTTTCAATCTCTCTATCTATACACAAATTGTAAAGTATTTCGGCCATCATATTCATCTCTGACCTCACACTTTAGGGGGCATCTGTTACAGGTCAAAATACCTCCTCATCAGCTCAGAGGAGAAGACAAATATGGAAGGAATACAAAGACCTAAATTAAACCTATTTCTGCCAGGGTAACGCCTCTCTAGAACAGTACAAGAGCATTATAATGCAGTCAATCAGTGAATGAGCTGCGTTAGTGGTTAGGGCAATGCTCTACTTGCACTAAAGGGCAGCGTTACCCATGTTTTAAGTTTGAATTGTGAAAATCCCACAGAGAATGATTTGAATCTCCGACTTTCCCTCACAAGAGGATCAGTTCATAAAAGAAACTGCAACACACCAGTTCATTATTGGTCATTGCCATAAGAAGACTGAACTCCAAAGGAGGCAAAAGCATAGAGATCAAGGAAACATTCAAGTTTTTTCCATTCCAAACTAGTGGAAAGAGAAAGGCAACAATGGCTTTCTCCCTCTCCTATAAGAAGGAGCTGAAGGCTCTTAATTGAAGGTCGAAGGATTGCTTAAGGTTTTGCATACTTGTGGAATAGAGAATAGTGTGAAGGCCAAGAGTCAAAGAGGTTCCTAGAGAGCTTGCTGACTTAGACTTCTTCACTTGGAAGATAAGAGAGATTGGGAGACTGAGGAGGGCTTGGTACAACCGACGGTTGTAATCCTCCTTCTTTCAAATTAATAGAACTGTGTTCGTTTTGTCAATTCAATGCTTAATGTTGTCAATATTGTTTGAACATTTACATAGTATGATATGAATGGCTCAGATGTGTATAACTTAGAATTTCATTATATATTGGCTTGATTGTTAGAATATATGTTATGTTAGGAGTTACACGGGTGCTTTGACTGATTGCAGGACTAAGATTTGGAGCTGGTGATGAAGGACTCTTGCTTCGCTGCCTAATGCTCTCTAAGGGACTCCAAGATTGTCAAAGAGGTAATTTTATATCATATTCTATCAGATTATTTCAAGTTAATATGAACATGCTCATGCCATCTTTGTGAACAGCATAGCTAATCTTACCATCTGCCTCAGGCACCAGAAAGCCCTAAGAGGGATATTCGAAAACCAACCACCCAAGCAGTTTACCCTATAGCACTTATGAATGAGAAATCTTCTTCAGATATGATTTTGACATGTCTCAGCTGTGGTACTCCAGGTGTTTTGAACAAAAGATAAAATAAACTACTGATACGGCTGCCTCATAAATGCTCTGGTGGTTTTGAACTGTGGTCTGGTGAGAATTCCTTCAGGAAACTGTGCATAATAAACGTTGAATGGGCGCCCTGTACTTGATGGGGAAAAACATTCTGTTGATGAACACACCCTGATGTTACCTTTACTGTGCGCAAGACCTCCTGATCGGTCCTCGGGGTCTTCAAACTGATGCTTTGTCTTCTAAACCACTGATTAAAGGCTCAAGATCTTCATTAGCTTGCCTTAATCTCCTTTTACTTTGTACTGGAACACTTTGCTTCTTCGACTCTACCTTTGACAGGTTAGCTCGAGCTTTAACGGCATTGGAAGGTTTTCATTATTTGAATTCTGCCTTTCTTTAATGCCAGACTTGCCAGCCACTTTCTTTGACAATTTCATAGTAGTACCGGCCCCTGGATTTAATTCAGTCTACATGGCTCTCCATTAATATGGTACAACCGTAACATGGAGGTTTCCGCCTCTAGCAACCCTGCAAAACAACAAACTCGTCAAGAAATCCATGGGCAGGGGATGATGGAAGCAATTTGAATGGGGGAAATGGTCGTGCAAATGGCGGAATGGAGAAAATATTGCAGATAAATGGCGGAAAGTGTTCTGGCAGAAGCTGGCGGAATACAGAGCGAATTCATGTAAATAATTTCAAAAAATGCAAAAAGATGCGGATATACGTAATGGAATGGGAGAAGGTACGGGGAGCACACGTGGAGATGACGTGGCAGGATGGACCGAGGGGGATGGTCAATTGGAGGGAAAACAGATCCAGACCGTCGATCATGGTGGAGATCAACGACGGAAGGCGACAGATGGAGGACCAAAGGTGCGGAGGAGATAGGTTAACGGGGGCGCAGCTTCGAGGAGCGAAGACCGTCGGATGCGCGATCTAAGATCTGACGGCTGAGGGTAATTTCGCTCGGTGTCTTGAGTCGAGAGTTAATGCACGGGAGAAAAGTGGTTTTACCATCGTACAAGGGATGCGTGTCAAGAGCTGAGTGGAATCGTTGGGTAATGGAGGAAAGCCGCCTACTACCCAAAGGCAGTGCGGAATAAACCGATGGTTTCGAGATAGTGCATTGCGGGGTCCACTGGGCGGAGAGGCATTGAGGGCCGTCGATCTGGCGAGGAAAATGGACGGCGATGGCACGGGTGTTGGAGATTTAATTACCATCGTCAGATCGGCTGAGATCGACGGCCGAGGCTGTGCCTGAAATGGTTTGAGATAAGCACCCTTTTGCTAGCGAGTGGTTCCAGCGCAAGGTCTCATGGAGGAACGAGGCATGGGGCTGTGGCCGAAGGGGGCTAAGGCCTGATATAATGTTAAAAGTGGGTTTTCAACCATTTTTACTGCATTTTGGGGCCAAAGGAGGATAGCGATAGGGAGATGAAGTGGGAATCTGGGGAAACAAAGGGTGATAGTGAAATTAAAAGGGGATTTCGAGGGTATCTAAGAGGATAATGGCGGAAATAAAAGGAAAGAAGGGGACTTTTGACAAAGGGAGAAGGGAGGTAAGATGTGGTATTTTGCAAGGGTATGAAGAGCAATAATAGGCCTCTTGAGAAATGAATCAGCAGAGGGAATTCATGTTAGGCACAGCACAAAGAGACTTCAAGGAGGATGGGTTTTCAGGGAAAAGGAATTCCTTGAAGGCTCCAAAATGATCTAACCCCACAACTTTCTTGTCAAGAATTTCATAGGGGGGCTAACAGTGGCTCCACATGGGGATGGCTTCTCCTTGGAGAAGTCAAGAAACCAGAAATAATCTTTGGAGTAGGCCAGATGCCTGTTGCTTGGCTAATCCCTTTTTTTCCTTTGATTCTCAGCTGCCACAATATGAAAGGACATCAGCAGAAACATTTTCCCAACTAGTCTACCTACCTAGACTACAGTCCTACCATTTCCCTTGGGGTGCATTTGAACTAGCAGACCCCTTACATCATTTTATTTTGCAACAGAAAATAAACCTATTCTACAACTACCCTTATTTCTCCATGAGGCCAGATTAAACTGTTGGTCTCATATGTTTCTCTACCTAATCTACTACCTGCTGGGATTAAATTGTCCAACAGTTTCTTCTCCTACATTCTAAAACAGGAAATTCAAAACATTCAAGCCAGGATTAAACTGTCCGACTTGCTGGAGTGAAGACTTGTAGGAAACTGGAAACAAAACTGTGAGGGCATGAAATCTGCGATTTGAACTATTCTTCTTTTCTGTGACTCAGGTTTTGAGCATGTTAGAGTCACTTCTTCTCTTCATTTCAGCTCTGGTTTTGAGCATGTTAGAGCCGATTCTTCTTTTTCTTTGCTGATCCAGTTTTTGAGCGTGTTAGGACCAGCTTCTTTACTTCCTGTATGGTTTGATCCTGAGGTGGGATATCTTCATGAGCCTCATCTTGAGAATTTTTCTGAGCAAGAGAAAACTCCAGACCAAGTTCATAGTACATGTCTTGCTTGTTCAATTGGTCTGGAGTAGGCCCTTACTCAGGAAAATGCATGAGCTTATCAGAGCCAATCTTCATGCCACAGAGGTTCATGATTTGAATGTGTCTGAACCTCTCCTTTCTCTTCTGTTTTTGAAAAATTTTCTCTGTTTTCTTTGAAAGTAAAACTGCAATGGTATGTACAATGGAAATGGAACTGGAAGTGAAAATTAGCAGAAGTAGTGTTTGAGCATCCTGCCATTGACAGGACCCCCAAAAAGCTCTGTACCATCAAGTTCTTGTAGAAAAAACGCATTTGGGCCCACAGTAGCTTGGATGATGTCTGGACCCTGCCATAAGCTGTCATTAGGGGAATTTTGAGGTCTAAAATGGGCCTCCTAAGGAAATTATAAAATAATAGTGGAAAAAATCTAATAAGATTTGATGACATCATCAAATTTTAGAGGGAAAAATGAAAAAACTACTTTTTCAATTCATATTTTCAACTTATCTCCCAAAGTTTTTACTCAAATTTCAAGCGGGAATACTCGTTGGATGCGGAATTTAATTCCCCATCCAAGGAGTACCCATGTTGCATACTTTTGATGGGTCCTACTACACGAAAAATGAGAAATACATAAAAAAACGTGATTACAATCACGTTTTTTATGTATTTCTCATTTTTTGTGTAGAAGAGTTCATTGAAAGTATGCAACATGGGTACTCCTTGGATGAGGAGTTAAATTCTGCATCCAACGAGTACTCCCACTCGAAATTTGAGTAAAAATTTTGGGAGATAAGTTTAAAATACGAGCTGAAAAAGTAGTTTTATTATTTTATTATTTTTTATTATTTTTACTTTTTTACTCCAAAAATGGTGAATCATCCATTATGGATGACATCATCATCTTGAATCCTATTGGTTGTTATAAAGTTTATTTTTGTTGTACATTTTTCTTATGAGGCCCATTTTAGAACTCAAAATTCCCCTAATGTTACCTTTGTCCTCTCTTCTTGAGTCACATTTCAGAACTTTGTCACCAATTTTGAAATTAGCAGCTTTGGTTCTTTTGTAAATAGCCTTTTTATGCTTTCCTGTACTCTAAATGCTCTGTCATAAACCTGATCCCTTGTTTGTTGAAGATGGATTGTCTGATTTATCCTTCTTATCATGTTGTCTTCCTTTGATTGGATCTCCTGAACAAGTTTGATTACTGGAACTCCAAGACTGGTAGAAAATATTGCTTCTGTCTCATAGACTAGCTGGAATGGTGACATGCCAATGGATTTCTTTTTTGTAAGCCTGTCAGCCCACAAAGCATGTACCAACTTGTTGTGCCAAGATTTTTTCTTCTCCTCTAATAGCTTTTTAATGATTGTGACCAGGCTTTTATTTGATGATTCAGCCAAGCCATTACCTTGAGGGTAATAGGCAGTTGAATGACCAAGTGCTATTCCGTACCTGTGACAGAAATCAACCATTTTCTTGGATCCAAAAGCAGCAGCATTGTTGGTGATTATTTTCCTTGGGCAGCCAAACCGAGAGAGAATATGACCTTCTAGGAACCTAATGATGACTGAATCTATGGCATTCCTAGTGGGGATGGCCTCTATCCATTTAGTGAAATAATCAGTGGCTGTTAAGACCCATTTGTGTTGTCCCGAAGAGGCTGGATGAATCTCCCCTATGAAATCTAGGCCCCATTGCATAAAGGGTCCTTCAACAGTAATGGGTTGTAGGGGAAGGGGGAGGAGTTTTCTTTTGCCTTCAAAGATCTGACATTTATGGCAGGCAAGTATCATTTTATGGACATCATTGAAGAGTGTGGGCCAATAGTAACCAACCCTGAGTATCTTATTTGCAGTGGCTTTCCAACTCAGGTGGCCTCCACACTCCCCAACATGGAATTCTTTTTTAACATTTTCAACTTCAGTCTCAGACAAACATTTCAGCAATAGGCCATTTGGATTTTTCCAATACAGGTTCTCATTCAAGATGCAGTCATGGAAAATTTTAGGGGCTAATATTCACAGGTGGGCTAATTTTCCACGTTTTTAGCAAAAAAAAAGATTCGCCAATTTCCAATTTTTATAAAAATGATTCACCCAAATTTTACAATATAAAATTATTTTAATTTAAAAATCGCCAACATTATATACAAATTATATAGAAAATAATTATAAATTTGAATAATTTTAAAAATATATCAATAAACATTTTATAGTTTGCATATTCGGGGTTAGTGAGATTCGCCAATGTTTTAAACTTCAAAATAATTTCCCATCCTTAAAATTTTCCCTGGATGCAGTAGTTTCTGGCTGTGAGTTTTATGAATCTGGCCTTAGTTTTTGGCAGTTCCGGAGGGGCATTGAGATTGGTGAGGACATATAGGATATTAGAATACCATGGAGAGTTTTGGAATTTCTCCTCTATAGTGGGATCAGGTAGGCCTTCTTACTCATCCAAGGTATTCAGCATGTTGATATCAAGGGTCTAGAGATTTGATTCAGCCATTAGCTTGGCTAAACCTTTCCCTTTGATCAACTTAGTGGGTTTAATCTCAAGGTCATATTCTAAGATAATAGCAATCCATTTGCCCCTTTTCCCATCAGGGTCTTGGGACAAGATATCTTTTACAACAATGTTAGGCACATAAGCAGTGGTTTGGGAATGTAAAATGTACACCCTGAAGTCCTTTAAGGCTTTGACTAAAGCATGAGCCTGTTTCTCCATTATGTTGTACTTCAAGGGTGCATCTCTTAAGGCTTTACTGAAAAAGGCAATTGGCTGCTCCATACCTTCTGTATTTTTCTGCAGTAAGACTGTAGCTACTGTATGCTGGGAGGAAAATGAGAAGATCAGAAAATCTTTCGAGAAATTAGGGCTAATCAGAACAGGAGCTTGTGTGAGTGCAAGTTTTACTGATTCAAAAGATTGTTTGGCTCCGACAGTCCATTTAACTCCCTCACCCTTCTTTAGCATGTTGGTCATGTTCCTAAGGTGTTAAGCCAGGTTGGGTATAAACCTCCTAAGGAAATTGATCTTCCAAATGAAGGACTGTAACTCCTTGATATTTCTTGGGTGGGTGATTTGTAGTATTCCCTCAACTCTCTGTGGGTCTATCCTAATCCCTTTCTCAGATATGATATGGCCAAGAAGCTTACCCTCTTGCAGCCCAAAAATAGTTTTCTTAGGATTTAAGGATAGACCATATCTTCTACATTTCTAAAAAACTTTCCTCAGATGTTTTAGGTGTCCTTCTTCGGTTTTGAAAAAGACAGTCAAGTCATCCAAGTAGATAACTATGAACTGTCCTATCTCATCTGAGAATGCTATGTCCATTGCTCTTTGGAAGGTGGCTCCAGCATTCATCAGTCCAAAAGGAATTTCGACATACATGAAGGTGCCCCATGGAGTGGTAAATGCTATTTTGAGTTGATCTTCCGGGAGTACTAACACCTGGTTGTAACCTGAAAAGCCATCCAACAGGGAGATTCTCTTCGAGCCCACTACCTTCTGTAGGATATGTTCCATTCTAGGCAAAGGATAATTATCTTTAAGGGAGGCTCTGTTGAGGTTTCTAAAGTCTATGCACAGTTTGATCTCCCACATTTTCTTTCTCACAGCCACTAAGTTTGATACCCAGTCGGAAAACCTTACAGGAACTATTATGCCTGCATCATACATTTTCTTGATCTCTTTTTCAACTGCAGGCAATTGCTTTGGATTGATCCTATGAAGTTTTTGTCTAAGAGGCTTCTGGTTTTCTTTCAAGGGTATCTTGTGTTGTATTATGTTGGTGTCATAGGCCTTTAAGTCTTCATAGCTCCATGCAAACACATCAATGAATTCCTTAAACAGGTCAATGTATTTCTTCTTCATGTCTGCAAGTAAAGACTTAGCCAGTTTGATCATTTTGGGTTTATCTTCAGTGCCTATATTGCATTCTTCCACATCAAAGTCTGCATGTTCTATGGTGGGCATTTTTGCTACATCATTGAAGTCAAATAGGTCTTCTAAGGGTGCTAGGCCTCCGGGTATGTTCTTGTCTTTGGCCCACAACACCTCCACTTTTTTACTATCTGCATTTTCACATTTTGTGGATGAATTTCCTGTTTCTTCAGAAAAGGTGCTTATTTCTATGTTACAGGGTGTTTCTTGTCCATCTGGGGGATCCTCGCTTGGGTACCTGTCATTAATTTTTGAGTCTGAACCAGAAAATTTAAACTCATTTCTGCCCACCAGAAAATCTTCAATCTGTTTATCTCCTTCAAAAACCTGCCAATATTTTTCGTTGTCTGGCACTGCAGGTCTGAACTTGGTCTAAATGATGATTTGTTGGTTGGGGGGATTCTTAGGATACGAACTATCCAGGCAAGATAATCCATTTGCAATGACATTTTGACTCCTGGGAACAAACACCAACTCATATTCAACAAACGTTTTCAGTAAATCCAGAGTGTCATTTCTATACGCTCTTAACGGGGGATGTTTTGCCGTGTATTCACCATTCACTTGTTTGATTACTAACTTAGAGTCTCCTTTCACAGTTATCCTATGGGCCCCTAATTTTTTCAATAGATTTAAGCCTAGGATAAGAGCCTCGTACTCAGTAATATTGTTAGTGCATTTGAAATGCAGATTGACAGCGTGGCTTTCTGCGTGATCATTCTCTGTATTATGTAGCCACACCCTTGCTCCAACATTTTGGCTAGTACAGGACCCATAAAAATTCATTTCCCACAGGGTTTCATCATTATGTTGCACTGGAGGGTTTGTGCTAGGTTGTAGGCTGTCTTGTTCTTCACGTGATGTATTAGTTTGAGGGGTGTGACTAACGGGCTGACTGCATCGTGTTTCCGGTTCATTCTGAGTTTCGTTTTTACTTTCTTGCCCATGGCTTTCTTCATCGTATTCTTCTAGGGTAGCCATTATGCTAAAACCCATGGGTTATGTGTCCTTGCTTGTACTTCTGCATTCAAACTCTGGCCATCCTAAGGATTGGTTGTTGTAAAGAATGAAAGAATCTAGGTTTGTGTGTACAGAGTATAATGGTGAATTTTCAGGTTTCTCGGGGCTACTGACTAGGAATTTCATCTGGGACTCTCTATACAGTCTTCTAAGTTGTCCAAAGATAGGAATAGTGGCATATGAGCCATCCATCTGCATTGTTCCTTGAAGCTTGGATCCCCAAGACCTTGATAATAACATGTCGTACTTAGGTGGCACATCTGCCACCACCACATCCATGACCATTCATTTAGCTGGGATCTGGGTCAAGCTCACACATAAGTCTTTGATTAGGCCTAGGAATTTTACTCTGCTAGAGTCGAATGAATATAGATCTTTGTAAGGCTGTGTTATTTCTAGGCCTAGCTTTTCCATTACTACCTTAGGCATTAAATTGTGTGATGCTCCAGAGTCATGCATGGCATTGTGGAGTATTTTGTCATGAATGTTAAGACTGACATAAAAAGGTGGAACTACCCCTTCCTGAAACTTTCCCTCGATCTTTGGACCAAACAGGAGGGTGGGTTGATCATCATTCAAATTTACTGTATCGTTTTTTTCTCCTAGATTCAATGCTTTCAAAATTTGGCCTTTATATACATTCTGAGTGGCCAGCTCAGATAATGGTACAGAGATTTTGATTTTATCAATATCACTCTCTAAATTGAAAGTGGACTGGGTCTTTGGAGTGCTTAATTCTACTTTATTAGCCACCTTGGTGGCCGAATCAGTTGGTAAATTCTTGTTATGTACAGGGTTGGGAACAGTTGTTTCAGGAGTACTAACTGAAGTGCTAGTACTGCTGGTTGGTTGGATTTTTTTTCAGTGTCTTGGTTGTATTTTTATTTGTGTTTACCAGAACTTTCAACTGTTGTTTTGTTATTTGCAGCAGCTGCCTCGGAAGTCTTATCAGGTCTTTTCTTGATGGTTACCTTAGGAGTCTTTGTTTTGGGATTTTCTTGGTTCTTTTTTCTCCTAAGTTCATATTGTTCTCTGACCTATAACATGGCATTTTCGAATCCTAATATGTAATCCTCTATTTCTAACCATTCCTCATCCCAGCATGAAGGTGAGGGCTGATCTTCCCCTGAATCACAGTTAAGGACTGAGTCTTCTGTTTCAAACATGTTAATCGTATTCCCTTTAGACTCTTCTATGATTCCCTCATCTTCATCTAAGAAGTTTTGGAATGGGGGAATAACTTGTTGATCTGATTCTTTCTATTTTTTGGGAGTGTTGTTGTTCCTTCTAAAGTTCTGGTTCTAAGTTTGGTTCTGGTTTCTGTTCTGATTACTAACTGTGACAACCATTTTTCCATCATTTACTGCAGCTTATCTACAATTTTAGATAGTCTATCATAATTTGGGTCTGAAGTGGAAGCTACAGTGTCATCCCTATATCTTACCCTCTTTTCAGATCTCAGTCTTGCTCTTTCTAAATCAATTTTGCCTCTATGTTCACAGCTCCTTTATGCATGTCCTCTAATGTGGTGTACTCTTTGTCCCTCAGCTCATAGGCCATGTCAGCATCAAACCCCTCAGGATATTTTGCTGGGCCATACCTTGTGGAGGTTTCATATGTGGAGGGAGAGCATTGTAAATGTTGTTAAATCTTGTTGTGTAATCATGAACACTCTCTCATACATTTCTCTTAAGGCTCATGTATTCTGCTAGGAGCTGGCGAAGGTTTGCTCTAGTTTCCCATTTGTTGATAAAAGTATGGTATAGAGCAGGGAGGTCTTGGATGCTATTAGGGGGTAGACCTTTAAACCAAATCTTCACATCACCCCCTAGGCTTTGGGCAAAGATTCTCATTTTGATTGTTTCATCATCAATTTCCATGTAGTCAAAAGAATCCTCCATCTTATCTACATGTTGCTGAGCTGTGATGGATTCTTTGGCAGTGAAGTGTGGGATTTTTGACTAATAGTCATTGGGTAAGGGTAACAAGGGTTGAGGTAAGACCAGAGGTGCATACCAGGCTACCATGATAATGTTCTCGTGGGGTAAATGGTTGGCTTGAGCAGCTAGTATGTGGATGACAGGAATATTAGGACCAGCATCCGTTTTTTGAGTAGACCTAGGGTGGGAGAGCCTCAATTTTTGGATGAAGTGGATATTAGGAGGTGTAGATGGAGGGGTTCCTTCGTCCCCAGTTTGTTGACCGCTATGAGATGGTGAACTGAGAGATTTAGGGTCTATCTGGTCTAAAGTACTGAATGACCTAGTTCTAGGTAACCTGTTTGGAATGTCCAGGTCAAGGAAAGGGTCCGATATAGCTGTGAGATCTTCAGGTGCAGAATTAGCTCTATGAATGTGAGTGGAAATAATTGGTATTTTAGGTGTAGGAGATCCCTTGAGGATACTCTTTGGATTTTCAACTATCTCAGGTGGATCAGGGTTGGGATACGCTCTTGTATGGATGGTTCTGTGAGCTAGAATGTTGTTTTCTAATCAAGCAGCTTAACCCTACTTGTTATTTCTACTGTGGTTGATGTTGTCTCAGGGGCTGGTCTCCCAGTGGAGTCTTAAGTGAAACCAAGATAATCAGCAGGCCTACTAATCACCAGTGGATTCTTTACGTTTAGGAACAATGGAATCGCCAGGTGGAGGGTTTAGGGTATATCTAAGAGGTTACCCTGTCCACCACAATGCTTAAGAGGTGTCCCCTTTCAAGGATATCTGAAGAACACAGCAAACTCTAACCAGAGATTGACTGGGAGGGAATTTACCAGATATGTCACCTCTAAAAGAGTGTGAGATCCAGAGGCTACCTAGCCCTGTCCAGGCTCTGTCTAACAGTATGGGGTAAAACACACAAGAGGTAAGTGGAAGGTAAGGGCAATTTTTTTACTACCAACCTGACCAGAGATTATATATTTTTTGAGGGTTTGTGATGTATCAAAGGGAGGAAAACTCATAATGTCCCCAGTGGAGTTGCCATTATGTTGGGTTTCCCATGTTTTGGCTAGGTTGGCAAGACCAAAAGATGAGACAACATAGAACCACTTTCAGACCTTAGGATCTATCCCTCCGAGGTCCAAAGAGGGATCTCTCTATGATAGTCAAATTATAAGTCTTTGGAGCTGAAATGTTAATGTTTTAGGCTAGTTATGAGGCATAGGGTTTGTTTGTTTAGGTTTGTTGTTTTGGTTGTTGGGAATCAGGAAAGAAAGGTCCAATATAAGACAAGGATGAGCAAAGAGGAAGCTAGACAAAAATAGATAACTCAGGGAACATCAAGGCCATTGGGAAATGGAGTCAAGAAAGGGTTTACTGGTGTTCAATGTGCAAGCTTTAGTTGGGCTAGTCATCTAGAGCATCTGGATCTTAAAGATGGTTTATGGAATGGAACATTGAGGACTGAAAATGAGTGAAGGAGAACCAGCCAATTCTGTCTATAGATCAGGTCAAAGGTTATCTAACTCTAGACTTGCTTGGACAGAATCAGAGGCAAGACAAGGGATCTTAGAGAGGGTTAATTGGGATGGAAAGGTCCTGGTGAGGTAGAGACAGGGTCCTAGTCCTCCCAGTGTTCTCAACTCATCCAACTAAATCCTAACAAGAACATCTAAACATAGATTTCATTAATTCATACATCAGAGAGCAGACAATAACATCCACTACACTGGTTAAACCATTTGAAATCAATATTCAGATACACATATGAGAAGAAAAAATAAAAGGCTAGGAGAGCAGCAACATAAGGTACCTATCAAGGGTAAATCTCATGCCAAACTTCTGATGCGAGCCTGAAGAAGAGTAGTGAAATGAAGCAAGTCAATCACAAATACAGAGAAAGGGAAACATCACCAGCTGCATTAGATCAGGATCCAAAGAAAATGTGCTTATCATATTAAAAATGACACCAATCAGGTACATCATAGCCCATAGCTTGAATATTCAGTCTGAATGCATCAAAACTCAGTCTATCTTACACTATTACACAGAGAACTTGTCTCAAGAGGAAAACACTTGAATTTCACTGATATCTCATCAACAACCTTACAACAATTTCCTTCTGTGCTTTATAACAGAGGATGAACAAAAGACCGACTGAGGAGGTAGGTGAACACTTAACGTATCATTAAACATAAAATAAAGGAATAGGGTCGAGGCCCATTCTATTTGAATGCTAAGCATTTAATTTCTGTCACCTCTCTTATGAATGAGCAATCTTCTTCAGATATGATCTTGACATGTCTCAGCTGTGGTACCCCAGGTGTTTTGAACAAAAGATAAAATAAACTACTGATACGGCTGCCTCATAAATGCTCTGGTGGTTTTGAACTGTGGTCGGGTGATAATTCCTTCAGGAAACTGTGCATAATAAACGTTGAATGGGTGCCCTGTACTTGATGGGGAAAAACATTCTGTTGATGAACACACCCTGATGTTACCTTTACTGTGCACAAGACCTCCTGATCGGTACTCGGGGTCTTCAAACTAACGCTTTGTCTTCTAAACCACTGATTAAAGGCTCAAGATCTTCATTAGCTTGCCTTAATCTCCTTTTACTCTGTACTGGAACACTTTGCTGCTTCGACTCTACCTCTGACAGGTTAGCTCAAGCTTTAATGGCGCTGGAAGGTTTTCATTGTTTGAATTCCGCCTTTCTTTAATGCCAGACCTGCCAGTCACTTTCTTTGACAATTTCATAGCAGTACCGGCCCCCGGATTTAATTCAGTCTGCATGGCTCTCCATTAAGATGGTACAACCGGAACATGGAGGTTTCCACCTCTAGCAACCCTGCAAAACAACAAACTCGTCAGGAAATCCATGGGCAGGGGATGATGGAAGAAATGTGAATGGGGGAAATGGTCATGCAAATGGCGAAATGGAGAAAATATTGCAGATAAATGGTGGAAAATGTTCTGGCAGAAGCTGGCGGAATACAGAGCGAATTTGTGTACAAACAACGTCAAAAAACGCAAAAAGATCCGGATGTACGTAATGGAATGGGAGAAGGTACGGGGAGCACACGTGGAGATGACATGGCGGGATGGACCGAGGGGGATGGTCAATCGGAGGGCAAACAGATCCGGACCATCGATCATGGTGGAGATCAACGGCGGAAGGTGACAGATGGAGGACCAAAGGTGCGGAGGAGATAGGTTAACGGGGGCGCAGCTTCGAGGAGCGAAGACCGTCGGATGCGTGATCTAAGATCTGACGGCTGAGGGTAATTTGGCTGGGTGTCTTGAGTCGAGAGTTAATGCATGGGAGAAAAGTGGTTTTACCATCATACAAGGGATGCATGTGAAGAGCTGAGTGGAATCGCTGGGCAATGGAGGAAAACCGCCTACTGCCCAAAGGCGGTGCGGAATAAATCGGTGGTTTCGAGATAGTGCGCTGCGGGGTCCACTGGGCAGAGAGGCATTGAGGACCGTCGATCTGGCGAGGAAAACGGACAGCGATGGCACGGGTGTTGGAGATTTAATTACCACCGTCCGATCGGCTGAGATCGATGGCCGAGGCTGCGCCCGAAATGGTTTGAGATAAGCGCCCTTTTGCTAGCGAGTGGTTCCAGTGCAAAGTCTCATGGAGGAACGAGGCGCGGGGCTACGAACGAAGGGGGCTAAGGCCTGATATAATGTTAAAAGTGGGTTTTCGACCATTTTTACTGCATTTTTGGGCCAAAGGAGGATAGCGATAGGGAGATGAAGTGGGAATCTGGGGAAACAAAGGGTGATAGTGAAATTAAAAGGGGATTCTGAGGGGATCTAAGAGGATAATGGCGGAAATAAAAGGAAAGAAAGGGACTTTTGACAAAAGGAGAAGGGAGGTAAGATGTGGTATTTTGTAAGGGTATGAAGAGCAATAATAGGCCTCTTGAGAAACGAATCAGCTGAGGGAATTCATGTTAGGCACAACACAAAGAGACTTCAAGGAGGATGGGTTTTTAGGGAAAAGGCATTCCTTGAAGGCTCCAAAATGATCTAGCCCCCCAACTTTCTTGTCAAGAATTTCATAGGAGGGCTAACAGTTCCTAAAACATATCAGCCAAATTCTACTATTAGAAAGACCTCTGAAACTATTCCTAAAAAACAACAGAAAGCAAAAATACTACAGCTAAGAAGATTGAACTAAACAAGAAAAAGACTAGCCAGCTTAGTAATGATTCAAGCTTCCCTTATACTTCAAATAGCGGCCTTGAAAAAACCTTACTGTCCAAACCATCAAATCAGAATCAGTAAATTAAAAATTTAGAAAATTTCATGGATGATAAAATTGATGTAAATGTAATAAAGACACCTGCACCTTTCAGTTTTGAGGGGGGGATTGCCAAAATCAAGATCACTATACCCCTCACTGAAATGGTAACCCAAGAAGTATATAGATCCTAGATTTTCAAAGTGTTAAACATAGGCAAGGATACTGATACCTTAAACTTAACTGATGATAAACCAAAGCTTCTGTTTGGTCCTGAAGTAGAGGGAAGATATCAAGAAGGATAGGTCCCTCCTTTCTATGTAAGTCTAAACATACATGACAAGATTCTGCATAATGCTATGCTAGAATCCGGTGCCTCACACAATCTCATGCCAAAGGTTGTGATGGAGAGATTTGGCCTGGAAATGACAAAGCCCTACAAAGACTTGTATTCTTTTGATTCCAGTAGGGTTAAGTGTCTGGGCCTAATTAAGGATCTGTATGTCAATCTGGCACAAATCCCTGCTAAGAGTCTAGTCATGGATATAGTTGTGGTTGACATCCCCCCAAAGTATGGCATGCTTTTATCTAGATCATGGGGGGCCAAACTCCAGGATAGCCTTCAAATGGACATGACTTGTGCCACCATCCTAGTCTTTAATCAAACAAGAAGATTGTACCAGGAATCCCACATGAAATACATGGTGAGTAACATAGATAGGCCAAATAACACACCAGTTTATTCCATTCACTCAAACCTTGACTCCTTCATCCCATACAATGAAAATGACATAAGTGAACAATTGAATGATAATGAGAGACAACCAAGTCCCCCAGAACAATTAAACCAGCTCTCTAATGAAGAGAATGACTCCCAAAACTCTAGCAGCCCCGAAGTACAGAACATTGACAAAACTAAAATTGACACCCTTTGGCATATGAGCTATGTTGGTTCTTATGGTAAGGCTGAATCAGGGGCTGGTGTTTGGATCCACAACACAAATGAAGGCCATTCTTATAGGTTAGATTTTCAATGCACCAATAATGTTGTAGAGTATGAGGCTCTCCTTATTGGTCTATACTTACTTAAAAATCTCTAAGCCAAGAAAATCTTGATCCAAGGAGATTCTGAAATAATCATCAATCAAATTAAGGGAGAATATTCAGCCAAAAACCCTAGGTTAAGGGAATATAGAAATGTTTCCCTAGACCTTCTCAAAAGCTTTGAGAAATATGAGCCCACTTTCATCCCTAGGGCCCAAAACTGCCTTGCCAATGAGCTTGCCTTTGCTTCCAGCAATTTCTCTTTACCTTATGAAAATAATCAATTCCTGATCAAAATAAAGAACAGGCCTACTGTACCAGAAAACTTGAACCATTG
This sequence comes from Pinus albicaulis, assembly GCA_034641835.2. Lineage (NCBI taxonomy): Eukaryota > Viridiplantae > Streptophyta > Pinopsida > Pinales > Pinaceae > Pinus > Pinus albicaulis. Next base: position 179,425 of record JAXQQM020074460.1, on the reverse strand, counting down.
GCAACTGTTTGACAATGATGACCAAATAGATGATTTCTACAATCTAGAAAAGACTTTGCAAGCACAAAACAGAGTTTAAGATTTGAAAGAAATAAATTTGCGGAAAATGAAACTCCCAAAATAGAGTTGCCCATTGAGGATGATATGAACCACCTTTAAGACCCTTATGTTATATAAATATTTGATAAAACAGATCAAAAAGAACATAAGGTTCTACAATATAAAGATGGCACCTTGCTAAGAGGCCTTGCACCATTAGAGGAGCTGTTTGATTTTAATGATGTAGCTAAAAAACCCAAGATGGAATCCACTGAAACAAATGTAGAAGAGTGTAACATTGGAGGGGTAAAATATCCCAAGCTAATCAAGCTATCCAAAACTCTACCACCTCACACAAAACAGAAATACATCGACCTGAAGTCCTATGACACTAAGATCATTCAACATAAAATTCCTCTCAAGAAAAATCAGAAACCATTCAAACAAAAATTGAGAAGAATTAACCGCTTTTTGTTACCTTCAGTTGAGAAAGAAATAAAAAATATGTATGATGCCAGAATTATAGTCCCTGTTAGATATTCAGAATGGGTGTCTAATATTGTATCAGTTAGAAAGAAAATATGAGAAATAAGGCTTTTTATTGACTTTAGAAACTTAAATAAAGCCTCATTAAAAGACAACTATCCCGTGCCCAAAATGGATCACATACTCCAAAAAGTAGTTGGCTCACAAAGGATATCATTACTAGATGGCTTCTTAGGTTATAACCAAGTTCTAGTTTTTCCAAGTGATCAACTCAAAATTGCTTTCACTACACCTTGGGGTACCTTCATGTATGTTAGAATTCCATTTGTTTTAATGAATGCAGGGGCTACTTTCCAAACAGCAATGGACATAGCTTTTTCATAAGACATAGGCTACTTCATAGTCATATACCTTGATGACATCACTGTTTATTCTAAGACTGATGAAGAGCACTTAGTCCATTTGAGAAAATTATTTGAAAAATGTAGAAAATATGGCATATCCCTTAATCCTAAGACAACTTTGTTTGGCCTTCAGGAAGGAAAACTCTTAGGTCACATCATCTCTAAGGAAGGAATCAAGATAGATCCGAAAAGGATAGAAGGCATCTTATAAATCAGCCATCCTAGAAACATTAAAGAGCTGCAATATTTCATTGGAAAGATTAACTTCCTAAGAAGATTCATCCCTAACCTTGCTGAGATCCTAAGAAATATCACAAATATGTTGAAAACAGGAGTGGGAGTGAAGTGGAATATAGAAGAAAAACAATCTTTTTAGTTGGTAAAATAGGCACTAACACAAACACCAGTCTTAATCAGCCATGTTTTCACCAAGGACTCTTACATCTCCTCCTTTTCCTCTGAACATACTATGGTAGTAGTATTATTGCAAAAGAACATCATGGGGCAAGAATAGCCCATAGCTTTATTCAGCAAAGCCTTAAGAGATGCTCCTCTAAAATATAACATCATGGAGAAACAAGCCTTTGCCTTAATCAAAGCCTTGAAGGATTTTAGAGTTTATATTTTGCATTCACATATTATAGCTTTTGTCCCACACACAGTCGTTAAATACATACTTAATCAAGACGCTAATGGTAAAAGGGGCAAGTGGATTGCTACAATCTTAGAATATGATTTAGAAATCAGACCCACTAAATTGATTAAAGGTCAAGCACTTGCAAAACTTATAGCTGAATCAAATTTCCAAGCTTTAGACATGAACATGGCTGATGTGTTAGAAGAAACTGAAGAATTTACAGCACCATACATTGAATAAATGTTTTTAAATTCTCCGTGGTATGCTGATATTATTTACCTGCTTCTTTATCTCAATGCTCCCCCTTCTTTGTCAAAAAACAAAGCTATATTCTTGAAACAAAAATCTTAAATTTCTGCATCTTGGATGGAGTGTTGTACTGGAAAAGTTTTGCTGGTTCGCTACTTAAATGTTTGCTTAAAGATGATGCAGAAAAAATCATGTGTGAATTACATGAAGGAGAATGTGGGGGCCACCTCTATTGGAAGACCACAGCCAACAAGATCCTTAGAGTTGGCTACTATTGGCCTACCCTTTTTCTCGATACTCACAAACTAGTCATGACTTGCCATAAATGCCAAATATTCGATGGAAAAAGAAAGCTTCTACCCTTGCCTCTATATCCCATCAGTGTTGAAGCCTCTTTTCAACAGTGGGGATTGGACTTCATAGGTGAGATCCATCCTACTTCATCTGCCCAACATAAGTGGATCCTCACTGCCACTGATTACTTCACAAAATGGATAGAAGCCATCCCTTCTAGAAATGACAATGACTCTGTCATCATCAAATTCCTTGAAACCAACATCTTATCCAGGTTTGGTTGTCCCAAAAAGATCATCGCCGATAACGCTAATGCCTTTGCCTCTAAGAAAATGGTAGAATTTTGCCACAAATATCACATTACCTTGGGCCACTCCATTGCTTATTACCCACAAGGTAATGGACTAGTTGAGTCCTCTAACAAGATTTTGGTAAGCATCATTAGGAAACTCCTAGAACAAAATAAAAAAGCATGGCATGGAAAACTAGTGCATGCACTATGGGCTGATAGACTAACCACCAATAAATCAATTGGTATGTCTCCCTATCAACTAGTGTATGGCATGGATGCAGTTTTCCCCACCTCTTTTGGAGTTCCAGTCATGAAACTTATTCAAGAAGTACAATCCGAAGAGAATGATATGCAGATGTAATATTCCTTTTTCAAGAAATTTCTACAACAACATGAATATCTCAAGATATTCTAGAGTTGGAGCTCCAGCAATAAGCAAGCACAATAATGGTGTAGCAGCAACACTCAAGTTATAAAAAAATGAGAGAAATCCATAGCTTTCTTATTAAATAATAAGAGCAACATTGAATACAAGATCTTGAGGAAAATTATACTCAAGATGAGCAATGCTCAGCCTCAAAGAAAAAGTACATAGATCATGATGAAAACACTACTATACAATTGAACTCAAGCTATGACAGCGCATTTTTATAGAGCAACTGCATGCTAAATATGTCAAATACATAAATATATCAATGTATGGCCCAAAAAAACATCGGGAGAGATGATCTCAACTGCCAAATACTACCTCCTATCAATCATGGAAGGATTGACTCTAAAATGAAAAATCTGCAAAATATGTCGGAGTTGCTGGGTAGCTGCAGCAACTCAAAAATAGAACTGGAAGGAGAAGCTATATATGATGCCAAAACTAAATATGTCTCCTCCAATGTATCTTTAGGATGAAAGGCTGATCCTTTCACCAAAGATCTCACCCTCCAATACTCTACAAGATCCCCACTGCAAATGCTCCTCTCAAAATAACGCAGTCACTGGATGGAACCGCGCTGTAGGTTTATGGAATGAGTTGGCCTTGATGCCAAAGTATGCAATAAGTTCTGAGATGCCTCCAAACTGATCTCCCAAAGATAAGAGAGACTCCTCCTCTAAAAAATAGCTGAAGGAGATGGTGTAGTGAACCCTCACTACAACGCCCAACAACACAGTGTTAATATGCTACAGAAATAACGATGTATTGATGGAGGATGCTTGGCCTTAAGCCTGGATGTGAGGAAAATGAAGAAAAATCCCTCAAGAGACCTCTCAAGAAGGAGAAGGAATCCTAAACAGGAGTTCCCCCAGAAATTCTTACTAAACAGCAAAGAATGCTCAATTGTCTCAATAGATAATGAAATGAATAATACAAGCATGAGAAACAATGGTTGCCTTGTCCTCCTTTTAAACAAATGAAATCCCCTCTCCATGGGTCCCACTCCTTTAGGGTTTCCTCCACCAAATAACCCTTTCCTCATTCACACTGCGCTGGCTTCCTAAGTAAGCCACTCCTCCTATGGCAGCGCTGTTGACTTGGTCAACATAACCAAGCCTCCTTGCAAATAACATTTTTCACACATGAGGGTGTGAAAAACAGCTCCAAATATGATCCCCTTTCATATTATGAGATATTTTATCCACTTATTCTCCTCCTAAGTGAAATTGGAAAAAATCAATGTTCCAAATTATTGTCGGAAAATTTTGGAACATTATAGTCCTCCCCTCCCAAATGTTGCTTGTCCCCAAGAAACTGCAAGGATAAAACTAGAAGCCTCTCCTCAAGGCATGGAGTCTATAATGTGTTGAGGAACACCTTCCTCATGTGGATCCTCCATCCCCAAGCAATCATCCATGCAAAATGAGTTACCTCTCAACTAGGCAACTCCTGGAAACTGTCTTCCACATTTGACTCCGGCAAAGTAGGTGGGATGAAAATCTACTCATGGTAGACAATGTAGCCTACCCCACGCTACCCATCTCTCCACTCATGATAATTTTATAAAAAATGCTAATCCTAGGCTGCAAAATACTTGCCCTCAAGTGGCAAGATGAAGACTATATCCCCAAGGACGTCTCCTCCAACATTGCAAATCATGCTGACCCAAGTCTCTCCATATATGACGAGTTGGAAGTCATCATCATATGGCATCTCATTCCTCATATGGCCCACCTCATTATGAAACAAATGAGCTACTGTAGTGGGCATACTCTCTCCCATGCTCCCTTTAGAACATGTAGTGCAAAGTGTGTGGGAGTTTTCTCCCTCTAAGGACACATCCACCCAATGTGTCTCTCCTCCAGTCATGCTCCCAAGGAAAGTTCCAGTAGTATCAATCAAGGGAACCATAAGGAGAATCATGGTTGCTGCCATGTGTAGTAAATAAGAAGGATAATGGTCCCTCAAATGTATCCAACGCAGTTTGAATCTCCACTTCCATAGAAAATAAAATGATGGGTGGCCTCCCCACCATTTTCTTGCTGCCCCAATCTCCTGGAGAAATATGTGATGTGAAATGTATGTATGTTATCCATGAGAAATTTCCTCCCCACCTCCTCTTAGGGAGTGATCATCCATAATGGCCTCATGTAGACCATCAAATCTAGAAGGAATAATATCCTTCCTTTGAGCAAATCCCTGCACATATATGGTTAAGAGGTGCATATATATAGAAAAATCATCATGCAAATAAACAATACTCTAACCATATGTTTTTCTCATATAAATGGAGTGGCTCATATATGAGTCTCCCCTCATCCTCAAAGGGAAAAGAGTTGACCATGCTAACTCCTCCAACTCCTTATGATCCATGGAGTGCCTCCTCAAAGTCTGCGAGTGGTTTTTCCCACAAGAAGGAAAGAAATGCAATGTGGCTCTCATGGTTGGCCCATGGTTTCTCTTAAAATTTAAAACATGTATGGTAAGGATAATCATGATCCCAATGGGCATTCTCAATCCTAAGCCCACTCTCCAAGTAAAGCTCCCCATAGATATAAACATATCAACAATACATGGAAGCATAGTAAAATAAGAACAAGTTGCCAAATGACAACCGGAAAGTGGATCAGGGCCCCATACAAGGAACCAGCGCAGTGCATGCCCTACCTACATCAAACCAAACAAAAAAAAGTGCTCTCCCAACCACTTGTTTTCTGCCACAATCATGTTACAAGATATAAACATGGAAGTAAAAAAAGGTGTCATTGGTGCACACCAAAAATCATGTGCCTTTCTCCACAAACCACCAATGAGATAGCCAATCTCAATGCTACAAATGGCTTCAAGTACATCATGATACAATATGTAAGTAAGAATAATCCTCCTTGGTACAATATGCTGCTCATAAAAAGACAAGAAGTACAAAACATAAGGTGGAATTGTACATTGTCCATCATGCACTAGAAGACTTGAGCTGAAATGGCTCACCTGAAAATGCTCCCTTACTCTCCATGAGTAGGAAGGTGGCTGTGACATCCTCTCCATCATTAGTTGTGCTCTGCATCTCTCCATATGCTGAAATATGTCTTGTTGAATGCCCTCCCAAATGAAATCCTCTGCCAAGGCAATATATGCATCAAAGTGCATGGAAAAGAAGTCCTCCTGTGTTGCATGTAATAACCTCTCCTTGAGACTAGAATCTCTAGTCAAGAAGACTCTACCATGGGAATAGATGACCATATCATCCATCATATACTCATCATCTCTACCCGGGTCATCTAGAATTATGCATGCATCAAGATCCACAGAGTACTCAACTAAGTGTTGAGATCTCTAGTAAGGATCAATCCTCCTCAGGGACAGCGTCGGTGATCTGGAATGTGTAGCTCTCCTCAAGCTGTTGTCTACTACTTCAACATCCCTCATGCCAAATTTCTCCTCCAAACACTTCACCTCTCCAAAATACAAGAGAGGTGAATCCAAATACAAAATGTCTCTCATCAATGATAGATCAAGTGGCCTCCCTGGTGGAATGCCTCTATGCAGTGAGAAATCTATGTCAAGAGTGGACTGCACATATGGTTGGGAAATCTTGCCCTTACTCTCATAGCGCAATACAGTCCTCCTCCTCTTTGCACTAGCTCTCTGAAATAGAGAAGTGTGTGTGCCTCTCATCACTTGATGCTGCTCTTCCTCCCTTCCTCCTTCTTCCAGTTGTAGTGCTACACAATCATGCTGCTCATTGATTGTGCTTGGACCTCCATGAATGAGATCCTGGGGACCTCCTTGCTAAGATGCAAGAATTCCTCTAGTTGGAGCAAGAGCTCCTCCTTCCTCTGCATGAGGTACTAGATCAACTCTAGAATTGACAGCGTTGTTGCCCTCAACATGATTGGGCAACTCTCCAATTATTGGATCCTCTTTTGAAAAAGAGATCCCTTTGACCCCTTGTGCCAAGAATGAAGATTTGGCCTCTAAATAAGCATCATGCAAGATATTAGCCTCCTTCATGGCTTTCTGAAATTTTTTTTAGTCTATGGTTTCCTCCATCACATGCAAGGGTTTTTTTTGTTTGAATGTGTTTGTTTCCTTTACATGCATTTCAGAATTCCTCCTATCAAATCTCTTCATCAAATTTCTAATGAACATTGCATATGAAGAGGTATTTGCATATTTCAAAGTAAAAGACTCAAATAACCACCATGCATAGACTTTACCTCCCATGTGCAGCGCTGCTACTCTGATGGTTTCATCTTCCGGAATCTGATGCTGCTGCAAAAAGGTGTCTAGCTCTTCAATCCAAGCCTTGCCTGAACAAGTAGAGGAACCATCAAAGACAGATAGAAGAAATCTATCCTCATCATGCTGCTTTCTCCTCCTCACAATGATCTTGCAAAACTCTTGGAAAGTAACATGATCTCTAAACCTCTGGGGTTGAGATTCATACTCATGCAAGAAACCTCTAAGAGTTCCTTTCTTCAGCATTTCTTCTTCTTCTTCTCTTCTCAATGCAAAGCTGGCCATGTGACTGCGCTATGTATTGTAGGGTGTAGCTACATGCTCACATCCCCTACAAGAAAATCTAGAGTTTGACTCAATTTCAAACCCTTTTGGATATCCTGTACAAATATCCCTCCTTATCTTCTCAAATTCTTCATGAATGCTCAGTAAGGATCTTGGAAGAAGCTTTGTAAGCAGTCCTTCCCTCTTTTCTCCATATGATGGAGCCTTCATTTTCTCTCTCTCTGATATGATGACTGAGATCCATGGGCCTATAAGATTCCCTCTTCAGGAATTTAGCACTTTGGCTTGAAGCCACAGGCTGAGCCAAAGATCATGCTTTGATACCACTGTAATATTCCTTTTCAATAAATTGCCACAACAATGAGAATATATCCAGATATTCTAGAGTTGGAGCTCCAGCAATAAGCAAGCACAATAATGGTGCAAAAGCAACACTCAACTTATAAAAACATGAGAGAAATCCATAGCTTTCCTATTAAATAATAGCAGCAACATTGAATACAAGATCTTGAGGAAAATGATACTCAAGATGAGAAATGCTCAGCCTCAAAGAACAAGTACATAGATCATGATGAAAACACTACTATACAAGTGAACTCAAGCTATGACAGTGCATTTTTATAGAGCAACTATATGCTACATATGTCAAATACATAGATATATCAATGTATGGCCCAAAACAACATCGGGAGAGATGATCTCAACTCCCAAAGACTACCTCCTATCAATCCTAGAAGGATTGACTCTAAAATGAAAAATCTGCAAAATGTCGAAGTTGCTGGGTAGCTGTAGCAACTTAAAAATATAACTGGAAGGAGAAGCTGTAGATGATGCCCAAATTGAATATGTCTCCTCCAATGGATCTTTAGGATGAAAGGTTGATCCTTTCACCAAAGATATCACCCTCCAATACTCTGCAAGAGCCCCACTGCAAATGCTCCTCTCAAAATAATGCAGTCACTGGATGGAACTGCAATGTAGGGCTATGGAATGAGTTGGACTTGACTCCAAAGTATTCAATAAGCTCTAGGATGCCTCCAAAATAATTTCCCAAATAGAAGAGAGACTCATCCTCTGAAAAATAGCTGACGGAGATGGTGTAGTGAACCCTCACTGCAACACCCAGCAACATAGTGTTAATCTACTATAGAAATAACATTATCTTGATGGAGGATGCTTGGCCTCAAGCCTAGATGTGAGGAAAATGAAGAACAATCCCTCAAGAGACCTCTCAAGAAGGAGAAGGAATCCTAAATAGGAATTCCTCGGGAAATTCTTGCTAAACAAAAAAGAATGCTCAATTGTCTCAATAGACAATGAAATGAATAATACAAGCATGCGAAACAATGGTTTCCTTGTCCTCCTTTTAAACAAATGAAAGCCCCTCTCCATGGGTCCCACTCTTTTAGGGTTTCCTCCACCAAATAAACCTTTCCTCATTCACACTGTGCTAGCTTCCTAGGTAAGCCACTCCTCCTATGGCAGCACTATTGAATTGGTCAACTTAACCAAGCCTCCTTCCAAATAACCTTGTTCACACATGAGGGTGTGCAAACTAGCTCCAAAGATGATCCCCTTTCACATTATGAGGGATTTTATTGAGAATATCATTATGCATGGGCCTCCTTACCCACTTATTCTCCTCCTAAGTGAAATCAACAAAAATCAATGTTCCAAATTATTGTTGGAAAATTTTGGAACATTACAGTAGAGAAGAATCAACCAGATCATTCACTTACAACAGTCCAGAGAGGAAGTTTATAAAAAAAACATAAACAGTCTAAGAAGGCATTAAGAAACTATTTGATAGAAGGACTAAAGAAAATGATTTCCAAATTGGAAATATAGTTCTAAAGTGCGATTCTATAAGGGAAGAAAAAGGAAAACATGGAAAATTTGAGAATTTGTGGAAAGGGCCCTACATCATTCATTCTATTAGGGGTCACAATGCATTATTTCTACAAGAGCTGAATGGAGAAGATCTATTTGGAGGTCTTGTCAATGGAAAGATGCTCAAGCGCTATTTCTGCCAAGAATCTTAGTTTCAATTTTTTTTTTTCATTGTATATAACATTGTTTTTTAAATTTGAAAAATAAAAACACAAAAAAATAGAAAAAGAAAAAAGAGGGTAGTTAAAAGAAAAGGTACAACCCCATACCCAAAAAGAGAATTTTCTGAAAGTGAGAAAATCTAAGTGCCACTGTTGATTAAAAATGATATATTTTTCAGTCATCTAGCTTAATCATGGTTGAACATACTTTAAATTTATGTTGATAAGTTAGTATAAGCAATGATTGTCAAGATTTTTTCAGACTTGGCTTATTAGTAGAATAGACTAGGATAGAAAAGAAATGGTTCCAACAAGCTCAAAACCTGAACCAAAGAAAGAAAGAAGGATGTTCATCATTTTTAGATCTTAAGCCTTCACAGTTTTGTTTTTAATTTTCTGCAAATAAAGTCTATGTGCAGCTTGTACATAAATTCCATAGCCTCCATAGCAAATCAAACTGTCTAATCCTGATTTGACTGTGTTTAAATTTCCTGTCTTAGAAATAGAGAATAAAATCTTTCAAACAGCCTAATCTTGACAGATAGATAGTTAGGTAGAGAAATAAAGAGTTCAATAGTTTAATTTGGGCTCTTGGAAGAAATAAGGATAGGATTAGATAGTTTATTTCTGTTTTCAAAATAAAATGTCAAAGAGTTTTGCTAGTTCAAATGCACTCAAAGAAGAGAAAATGCTAGGACAAGTAGGATTGGGTAGGTATGGATTCTATTTGAAGACATTACATGTTGTAGATGATTGAAAATTGTTAAAATCTAGTAAGGACATCAACAACAAAGAAAATAGATTCTGCCCAATGGATGAGGCACTAATCTGTTGAAATCCAGAGATTGATAAACTGGAGGTTCTGGACACCTAAAAGGATAGCTGTCCTCCCCAAGTGGAGCCACTGTTAGTCATCAATAATTTGATCTTCTCCAAAGATGACTAAGTTGAAAAAATCAGATTTCTAAAAACAATATTTGCAGAAACATTGTCAGTTCTAGAAACCTCATGGCCTTCATTATCCTAAGTCTATCAGTTCACTAAAACCTTCATCTATTCTTTCTAAAATATCAACTTTCTGACTCAGAAGAAAGCTTATTTTAGATTATCCCCACCATTTTTACCTACATTTCATTCCCTCATCTTATCACCCATACTCCTATTCTCTGTCAGACTTTTTCCCTCTTAAAAAACCCATTTTGCCTTCATTAACTCTTCATTCCCTCTAAAAAACCCCCTTAAACCATTGTAAACACACTTATTTGGTTTAAAATGCCTTTTTCTAACCTATCGGAAGCCTCCAAAAGGGTTTAAAAAACCCTCTTTTGGCCTATCTTTCCACCCATTTTAGAAATTAGGCTTTAAGCCCTTTGCTCTTCTTTCTCATATGACCTGAGAGCCCGACCTTCTGCTAAGCCCTTGGCCCCTTTTCCATTAAAAACCCTGGTCTCATTCTTTTCCCCACATGACCATTCTCTGTTTTTAACCCCCCCTCCCTTGTTATTTAAAACCCCTCCATTACTTTCTCGAAAAAATCACAGCTATGAATCTTTCCAATCCAATGGCGTTCGGCCTTTTCCCCCACCATCCTTCCTCTGACCATTTATTATCTGCACAAATTTGAATGCAAATATCCACCACAGATCCCTAAGATCTAACAGTTGTCATTGACACCAAGGTTTTTAACCTTGCCCATGAACATTTCGTTACCTAACAAGAAAGCTGATGCCAACATTATGGCCCACCTCCCACTACTCTACTGCCCATCCAATCCCCCTCTGACACATGTCTTCCACTACCATGTCTGCCCGATCAACTTCGTTGGTCAGGATGAACCCACACCATTGATCTGACTCACTCAAATCCAACGGCTCCCAATCAATATCGCGAAAAAATTTATGTCAGGGTTTAACGACCCATTTCCATGTGAAATGGGTGGTTTTTGCCAGGACGCGTGTCAAAAAATGTATGGTATTGCATCCATATGGACAAATACTGCTTACCATCCATCTCTTGCGTGAAAACAACCTTGGTATTTCCCAAAACCACCTTACCTTGTTTTCGCACCACTATTCAAAATTCGCCTCATTTTCTTCTGGTTTCGCATACGAAACCCTTCCCTACAAAATCCCCCTCCTCTACGATGCTTCATAACCACTCCTCATGCCTCTCTAAGCAGTTTAAACCCAAGAATGCAGGTTTTATTAATGTGTTTATTTGTTTCAGGATAAATGGCTGATAAAGGTTTTGAAGCTGCCCTCCCATAGTCAAAATAAGTGACGAAGGGTTTAATCTAAAGGTTAGATTGATAAGTCATGACCATTAACGGAATCAAAGAAACCCTGCACACAGAAAACAAAAGAAGAATCAGTGAAGATATGAAGAAAAAAAGGACCGAATGCTTTATCACAGTAAATGAATGAAGAGATAGAGATCATTCCTTTAAGACAGTGATTAGGAAGCTAAAGGTTGAAAGATAAAGGATTAAAGGTTAAGAAAGTTGTTTTAATAGAAACAGTTGAATTAAGCAAACAACTCAGCAAAAAAGATCAATTAAAAATGAAAATCAAGGCTAAAGGGCCTAAAGAGCAGTTTTATTATTAAATCAAGAATAATTAGGCCTAAAGATAGCCTCAAACACATCAAAAGGGAGCAGTTATTTCATCAGAAATATCAACTGACTCCTTTGGCCATTCTTTATCTGTAAAAGAAAACAAGCAGTTATTACACAAAAGAATATATTTTAAAATGTCAGAACAGTTATTGTAAAATATAAGGATGAAGCCTTAAAAGTCAATCTTTTCTCCTATCTGCCTCTCAGAAGTTAAGAGAAAATTAATGAAACAGAGAAGTAGTTGCACCTATTCCTACCTTGTGCCTTGCATGGTTTTCAAGGCTAGGAACGCATTACTCTGTAATAAATGACATTTGAACCCTAAAAAATAGTTCCACCTCCTCATTTGCAGCATAAATACTCCACTGGAACTCATTGTAAATGTTTGATTTTGATGACTGATGCCAAAATAATACATAGTCCTTTGAAGCTCTTGAAGAGAAATTGATGTCTTGGAACTCATGCTTGATCTGATTTGCTTGTTGATGGAGAAGGATCATTTGCAGGATCCATAGGCTTAGTTGATGGTGAAGTTTTCTTTTGTTTATGTTTTCTAGTTTTCCATTATGCTTTCCATCTTGCTATGTTGCAATAGGACAAAGAATTTAGATTAAGAAATGTTTTCTAATGGCACCTTAAATCTGTTTGTCCTTCAATATCTTAATGTTTTCTTCTGCTAAGATACATTAGAGAAATCATTTATTGCTTCTCTAACAATTTCTTGGCTCGTCCATTTCTTGAATAAATTAGATCAGTTAGCATCAATTATTATTTATGGTTAGCCCTACATATTGTTGCCACTGAAATATTCTGTTCTTGGAATCATCTCTTTAAACCAGCTTTGTCTAGGTTTGTCAAAAAAGTCTGTTTAAAATCATGATGTTTTCCTTTACTTAGCTAAATTTGTTTTAAGGAAACCTTATAGCTCTAACTTTGGATGTAAGAGTGTTCTCTCCTTCTATGGTTATAGTTACTTTTGTATCATAAATGTTTTTCTTCTCCAGATGATAAAAGCTCTGAAAGTTGGATAAGTTTCTTACCTTTCTAAGTTTTTATCTGAATGTTTGTCTTGGTTAATTATTTGTTTTCAGTCTGAAATAAAATGAATTAGGTTCTGCTTATGCATTTGATTCTATTGATGTTCTTATCAGTTTTATAACTCCCTCAGTTTACAAGTATATAAAGGATTTGGTTTCTTCCCTTTATTAGTTTTTTTTTCTCAATCTTTATGTCCATTTCATAGATCCTTCATAACCTTAAAAGATCCACCAACGAGGTAAACTTTCCCTGTAAATGCTCTTAAACACCATTGGCGAACTTATATAGACCTTGTTAGACTCAATTTCCCAATGACTTAACAATCTTCCATGTTTCCTATCTAAAATCTATCAAAGTATCATACCCAACCAAAAAACAATCAAAATACCTTGCACTTAACATCTAGCCTAAAATCAACCCTAATCAGTAAACAAGACATATCTTTGCACAAATTGAGAGATCCCTCTCCGAATCCAGGAAGGCTAGGTCCTTGGATTCCAAAGCTTGGCTTGATGTTACCCTTGTTAATTTGTATCTCAATCAATCTAGAAAATTACGGGGAGCTAACAACCTCCATATGTGTATATGAAATTTGATGAGATGTAACAAGGAGTCATCAACTTTTTCATCTTGAAATATAGGTAGGTTTTTTATCCAGTTTATTTTAGGCATTTTGTGTGGGAATCCAGGGATATGATATCTACTCATTGGAGAATATCTCCTTTTTATCCTTGGATCCATGTTTGTTAATCAAAAAGGATCACTGTGTCTTTTCAACCAGTCTAGAGTTCTCCACCAATGGAGTCTTTTGGTCTATTAAGAGTTGTGGAGTCTCTATGTGGAAGATTTCAACTTTTTTTTCCACCATCAGCATGATTGGGATTGATTTACTCATTTCTAGGGAAGTCTGTGAGGACTAGGGGGTTATTAGGCATATTGGAGACTAGTGGAGTCACCAGGTGGATGTTTTTTTCTTTTTTAAGGATATGTGTTTATGGTCCACCACTGATAACTAACAAAAAACCAATCTAGGGATGTTTTTGGGGTTTTCTGAGTTTCTTTGTGTAGCCCTAAGGTTTTTATGAGTGTCCTATAGCTGAGTCATCATTTTTCTAGGATGGTGAAACAACCAGATTCTACTCTTGGCTATCAGTTGATTTTCTAATCTTAACTGAGGTTTTAAATGAGTCTATAAGAGTTTTTAGGCTACTATGTACTCTGTCCCACCGTGATCGTCATTATGTTAGGGTCCAGTGATTTGGCAGATTGGTAAACCAAATGACATGGTAACATCAGACTAGTCTTTGGAGTCCTAGGACCTAGCCTTCCTGGACTCAGAGAGGGCTTTCTTTATTATGCGAAGGATGTGAACTTGTTCACTTTAAGTGTTTTATTTTTAGGCTAGTTGTTAAGTGTAGGTTTGACGTTTGTTTTGGTTGGGGTAAGATGATTAAATAGGATAGGTGGAGTGAGAGGTTATCAAATCAATTCGTCTATGGATTCTATGAATTCATTGATATCTCGATAATGAATCGGGGTACATCACAGGGAAAATCTAGTGTAGTTAATGGATCTTTAAAGTTTATGTATGAGGTGAAATGGACATTAAGTTGGGGAACCAAGGTAGGGCAAAGGGCAGTTAAGAATCCTTTGTCAAATACCTATGAACAGAGAGATCTTGAATACTAATAAGCAAAAGATACTAGTTATGATATAGGGCACACCATTTACTCAATAATACTACTTTTAAAAAAATACACATTCAAGATATACAATCCAGTGGAGCAAATGAAGTAAGACAAGTTATCTAACTTCAATGATTCTACTTTCAAGATTTGAAAACATATAAGAGACAAATAACATTAATAAATGAAGAGGGAATGCCTAAACATCATTCATTAAACTATAAATAAATTTGAGGAAAACTGATAAGCATATACAAAGGGAAAGGTCGAAACAAGACCTCTTTGGCTTAACCTAATCAATCAATACATCAAAGAGATATTTCAAGATAGAATTTAGATAGCATAAAACAAGTAGGGCTCATCATGAATCATGTTTTTAAACTAGAATGTTAATCCAATAATGAAATAGAAAAGCTTAGGTGGGCCTAAGGAGCAGTTAAGAATTCCTTAAACTAATCTAGCAGAAGAAAACATGAAGACAATAGCAAACAGGAGGGCTGAGGTGCCTCAAACAACATTTCTCATCCTATACTCTTCTGAGCTATTGTAACATAGAAATATGGACATATGGAAAATAAGAAAAACAAGAAAAAATGAGAGATACATCACCATTAACTAAACTCAGGGGTCCTGCAAGCAAGCCTTCAACACCATAAATCAAGGCAAATCATCCACGAGCTTCACAACACTAAACTGTTCTTCAACTTCCAAAAACCATGTATTTCTCTTAAACACATCGAAGTCCCACATTTACAATGAGTCTCCATGATCTATTTATCGTGAAAGGAGAAGAAATATCTAAGAGAGTATCTAGAAGCCTATTGGCCAACAAGAAATATCCTAATTTGTCCTTGAGGCCTTGCAAGACCCAAGGCACAAAATATCAAAAATAAATATCTTTTCGGCCATTTGTGGCAAAGAAATTGACCTTTGAGGCTTGAAATACCTTTGAAAACTTGCTAAAAGAACATTCTACCTTTTCAACCATAGGAGCATAGCACGCTGTGTCAAAATTTGAATTTATGGTAGGAGCGCAGCATAGAGATAGGAAAAATAGGCCTTCTTGTAGCAATGTTTTGGAGACCTTCCCGATGTCGGAAAAGGCTCCAAGATGGTTCGTTGGAAAGCCCTTGAAGTATAATTTAAAGATATACTTTTAGTTCTTCAATATAACCTTTGAAACCTATCCAAAAAGTGAAAATTAAAATACTTCCAGGAGCACAACACATGCTCAAAAAAGTGGGTAGAATGGTAAAAAAAATGAGTGTTTTTTACCCTTTTGGGGGACCAAAACAACTCCAATTGAGCTGAAAATTGGTGAGCGTGATCCTCTCATGATGAGGAATCCAAAAATTTAATCCTCTCCTCTTGAATATTCTCTCGGAAAAAGTGCAACACAAGGTGTGCTGCACTCCTAGCCTCAAAATTTGCAAAAAACAAAAAGTTGTCAAAATTTTCCCAAATTTGGTGGAGGAGTGCCTCATGGGTTTTGGGAAACCTGTAGAGAATCATGGGCTAATATTCCAAGCCTAGCTTGGTCTTTTTCCTCTTTTGATGCCAGGAGCTTGCCTTCTTGAGAGGAATTTTGATTTCCTCCCATGCTAGTATTAATGTCAAGATTTTCATCATTTTTATCTTCTTACAAGTCTCCTACACTGTCATCTTCCATACTTACATTATCATCATCTTCATTGTCAATTTCTGTGTTGTCATGATTAGAAGTGTCCTCATCATGGCTTGATGCATTTTCATCTTCATGACTGTACTTCTCTTCATTATTTGACCCATTGTGTTCACTTTCAAACTCTACCTTTATTTCACTGTTTGCATTTGCTGTGGGGTCACTGTCATATTCACTTTAATTGGTTTCTTCATCTTTTCTATGCCTATGCTCTTCACTTTCTAATGCAGTCTCTATTTCATAGCTTGCATTATCTTTATTTTTGCTATGTTCATTGCCCCTTTTATCACTATTACTGGGGTCATTGTCTTCTCCTTCATCTTGACTATTTTTTTCATCAAAACCTCCTTTTGCTTCTTGGCTATCATCTGTGCAATCATCTTCATTTGGCTCACTATTTTGGTCTACCCCTTCCTCATTGTTTTCATGTTCCTGTTTTTCATATACACTGCCCTTTTCTTTGAAGTCTGCCTTTGTGCCTTGACTTTCATTTGTTTCCTCACCTTCATTAGGCTCACTGCTTTCTTCTTTGTAATTAGGCTCATTGCATTATTATTTGTCATTGTTCTTGTCATCACTGTTTTCTTCATTGTCTAGCTCACTGTTCTCCTCTTTATAAGATGTCTCTGTCCCTATATCCTTGGAGTCATATTCTTCATCATTTGGCCCACTATTTTGGTATTTTTTCTCATCATTGGGCTCACTACTTTCATCTATGTTTACTTCATCATCAACACTTTCTTCTTCTTGACTGTCATTTATTTTTTGACTATCATTATTTTCACTTTCTGTGGTGTCACTGTTAGAGGCATTTTCATTTTCGGCCATGTCATTCCCTTCTTCATTTCCTACCATGTCATGTTCTTGGTCCTCATCATCCTCTTCATTTTCTTGGCCATCATCATCAATTTCATTTGCTGCTTCTTGATCATTTTTATCTTCTTCATTTTCTACCATGTCATGGTCTATTTCCTCTTAAAAATATTTTCACAGCTGAAGCAACAGGCTAAGAAATGCATTATGGGAAATTTGGGGGCCTTTTGCACAAGGGTCGAGAAACTCCTAAATGCACAGGAGTGTAGCAGGTCACCTCTTCATGCAGGTTTTGGCAGCTCCTGAATGCGCAAGAGCATAGTAGGTCACCTCTGCATGCAGTGTCGGGTGCCTCCCGGGCAAGTGTTGAACGCACAGGAGCGCAACACACTGCGTTGGGCAGGCTGTCGTGTAGTTTCGAGTCCTCCTAGGGAAATGATGAACACATAGGAGTGTAGCATAGGTTTTTAGGTCCTCCTAGGCAGCCCTTAATGCACAGGAATGCAACACAGGCTGTCGGTTCCTCCTAGGTAGCCCTGAATCCACAAGAGCGCAACACCACCTCCCAGGAGTGTAACACCATTTTGTAGAGGGAATTTGGAGGCCTTCCTTATGTAATAATTGGGCTCGCGATATATCTTTGGAAAGATTAACTTTTCTACGTTCCAAATATACCATTTTTTTCCTAATTTAATTAGATGTTCCTTGTGAAAAGTTGATTTTCCCAAGACTAGTGAAAAAGTGGTGAATGATGGTGCAGAAATGTAGAGTGTTGTAGCAGACCACTTGTGGATGTCTTCCTCAAATAAAAATTGAGCTCATGATAGCTAATTTGAAATATATTCAAGTCTAGTTTTCATTTGACTCATCAAGGAAATCATTTTGGCACTCCAATAGTGAGAAAACCTAATTTTCCCAAGGTCACTCCAGTAGTGCAGAAATTGTCCTAGGACACCAGTATTTTTGACATTGATCCTAAACCATGATACCTGTGTAAAAAATGAAGGATTTTTTCCTTCTTGGGCCTATGATAGAAAAAAAAACTCTCTCACATTTGTCAAATTCATCTCTTTTTGGGCAAAAACACAATTTGAAGCAAAACTGGCCCTGTGTGTGACACATGGCTTGTCTCTCAGAAAGAATTCCTGGAAAAAGATGGAGGCATGATGTTTATGAGTTGGTATGGCTTCATGATTGCCGATATGACCTACCATATGGATCATCTTCTCTTATGCCTCCTTTTCATAGAAAACCCTAGCTTAGTTGGAAGAGGAAATTAGGGTTTGGTGTAGGGGATTTAGGACTGCCTTGTAGAGGGAGGGGAATGAAGGGGTTAAGGGTTTTCTAAATTGTTGGGGAAATTTTGGGGGATATAGATAGATGTTAGAGAGTAGGGGGAAGTGTAATTTCAAGAATTGAGTGAGGATAAAGGGTCCAAAAGGCAAAAACACAAGCCCAGTCTTGAAAGGGTCAAATTGTAGCAATAGGCTAGGCTTTGTAGAAAAATGATGAGGTTGAGGGATAAGAGTGATGGGAAGTGTTTATGAAGGTATATTAAGGATAGGAGGAGGTGTAAGAGCATTAGGATACAAGCCTTGTTGATTTTTAACCATGGAGGTCATCAAACCAAGAAAAATGGCCCTTAAAAACCCTAGTTGGATAATGGAGTCATAGGCAAGGGACAAACAAAGTAATGAGATTTATGGATGTGAAAACGGGACAGAGATGAGAGGCATGAGTCCATGAGGGACCTTCCGTGAGTGATAGGCTGACTATGAAATGATAGAGTAGTATAACAGTGAAAAAATTATCCTAAGGATAATGAAGGCAGTGAGATTTCTAGAACTCACAAGATTCATGAATTTTGTTTCTAGAAATCTAGGATAGACATTTAGTCATCTAAATAGGTAAAAATTACTGATGACTAATAGAACAGGTGATTCCAATAGAGATTAAATCCTTGTGATTCCTAGTCTGGGTTATTTTTATATGTCTTGTGGGTTCCCTAACAGTTTAATCACTTTTTCAGTCTAGTAGGTTCTTTTCCCATCCAGGTAGAAGTCTTGATCTTCTGGATCAGGCCTGGGTTTTTCTTTTTTCTTTATTGGATTTTCTATATGCTACTTTATGGGTAGAAAATCACGTATACCTATTTTTTCTTCCAAAGGGACACACGTATATGCGTGTTTCTTTTGTTTTAGTCAGGTATACATGTGTTTTTCACACAGTTGATCTGTGTATGGCCTATAAATTTTGAAATTTTGAATTTTTGGACCTTGTAATTTTTTCTCGTCTGTTGTTGGTCATCCCTGTGGAACCTCTTAGGTGTCTGTACTATGATTCTTTTGGTTTTGTGTTAGTTTATCTCCTTTTCAAGTGAAGACCTAGTCATTATAGGGTTTTACCTATTTGGTGAAGTTTCAGTTGCAACTGTAGCACCGAGACTTCTTTCCGAAGTTCTTGGTTGTTCAGACCATTCATAAAAATGAGCCTTTGTCAGTTTTCCAGTGTTTGCTTTATGTATTTCTTCACTTTTTGGTTTTTTCCTTCTTGAATTTGTTGGTTTTCTTGTTTCTTGGGATCATCTTTCTGGTGAACCTTGAAGCTGCCTCACTTTGGTTTCTTGAATTTTTTTCTTGTTGGGAGATTGTACTACTGTTGTGAATCAGTTTCTTGAGTCAGTTAATTCTCCTTTTTCATTTGAGTCCTGCTACAAAAGTAGCATAGTTGGCTTGCGCATTTAGGAATTCCCTTGTTGACTCATTTTCTTGGTTTGAGACCTTTGGTAGTTTTGTGCTTTTCTCATTGAAATTTTCTTGTTTCCTTAAAAAGTGAAAAGCCAAAAAAAATCTATGTTTCTTGTTTCTTTTTCTTTGGTTTTATTTTCACGGTTTTCATTCATTTTGAAGAAATTTGTTAGTTTCTCATTTTTGGTTCACTTGATTGGTTTCGAAAGGATTCCTTTTTTGGATCTATCTCTTTTTTTGGCATTGTTGTGTGCAAATGAGTTCCTGTCAGGACTTGTCTATGCTTGTCTGTCAAAGTGATTGAACCAATCTTATTTAGAAACTCTCTTTTTCTTCCTTTATGATTAGTCCTAGGATTTGCATCTATCATTGGTAGTTTTTGCGTTAGTTGCATCATTAAGCATTCTCATATTTTTGGTAGTTTTTTGAAGTGTGTGAAGAGTGATAATTGAAAATAAAAAAAGAAGTTTTTATTTATTGATAGCTTCATAGAATCCAAGTAGAAATATCTTTTCATCGAAAGGAAAAAAAATTGCATTTTCATGTAGTAGGTTTTCTATTGATTTCTTTTGCGTCGAAAACATCATAAGTTTCATCTCCAGCTTCTTGCGACTTAAGTAATAGCCATTTAAAATCAAGAGATTAACTAAAATGAACTAGAAGCTTTTTGCGTTGTCATTAATTATACACCAACCAGTCTAGGTAATAGGGCCTTGGAATAGGTGAGTGGAGAGTTAACTCTCCAAGGCCACTCAAAATTGTCAAACATAGAAAGTTGATTAATGAGTGAAATCCAACTTCGTTAAGTGGACAGGTAAAGATCTACCTAGAGTTAAGCACGAGGGATAGTGAAGGTAGATAAGAGAGATACTCCCTCTGCTATTTGTTGAATCTTGACCTAAGACTGTTCCTCCCTGTTAGTATGAATCTTTCGTCGGAAAAAGACCACTTTAGCTACGCATAGAAAATAGCCCTAACATCAATTATGGCTGCCAATATCTTTAAATCTACAGTTAGTTGATCCAAATGAAGCTGCACAAATCCAGATCTATGCATAAAAAGACATTAAGTAGTAGAAATAAAGTTTTGCTCCATGCATCCAATAGACAAGACAAGAACAATGTGTTTGAAAGAATTTTTTGTATTAAAGGGGCACCTGAGAGGAAAACAAGAAAGGTGTTTCCAATTCTCCTCAATGGGATGGGTTCTTGAAAGGCCTCAACATTTCAGGTCTAAAATTTCTCTCTCTTGTTGGTGTAGAAAACCCAAACAAACATAGAAGTCAAAGGGAGCTCACAAAACAAATGATGGAGAATGTGACAATGATAATGGCTCAAAATCAGAGCAAGAGTATAGATCCAGAGTGATCTAATGCAATGAAAGGTGAAAAATGAATGGGAAAACCCTTCTATTTATAACAAAATATTAGGGTAGTCTAGAACTTGGTGCATGAATAAAATATTATTAACTAAATTCTAGAACCACCTTTTAGGAATATTTTATTATATTTGTTAGAGGGAAAAGGATTTTGACTTGGGTAAAATATTTTATTTATAAATAATAAATAAATAAATGATTTATTTATTATTTTAAGGAAATGGTGGAAATTTAACTAAATAAATAATGATTTATTTAATCATTTGTAAATGATTTAGTCAAATTTAACTAGGAATATTATTTAAATAAGGATTAAATAACTTATTCCTAGGAAACAATCAAATAAATAAGGATTTATTTAATTGATTTCCTTGTTCTGGGTTAAATATGACCAGGAATAATAAGTAAATTGATGTTTAACTAATTATTCCTTGAGGAAATATAAACAAATATAGATTTGTTTATTATTTCCTTTTGGGTTTTCCTATTTAAACCATAAACAACTTAATAAAGGTGTTTTACTAAGTTATTTCACATACTGAAAGCAATTTTACTTAGGGTAAAATTGGTCTTACATGGTGTACTTGGGTCCATCTAATGATAATAGTTGAGATGACCAAAAAATGGTGTAACACTCCCGGCTGCCGATACAGACTGGTGCCCTTAGTTTCCTTTCCTAGGGACCACATAGGTGACTGCGGGGGGGAATACCCATGGTACCTGAGGTAGACGTTGTATCACTTTCATTAGTACTTCTGGAGGGTGCCCTTGTGAAGCTCATGTACTTTCACTGGCAAAGGCTTTTGTCAGGAGGTCAATGCAACTATTTATTCTACCTTCGCTAGTAGGCCTGGGGCGTAATTACCTCAGACTATCTGCAGAAAGTCATTTTATTTTCTTTCTTGTATTTTGGTGTCTGGTCCTAATCACCCAGAGCGGAAATACCTAAAGGCTTCTTGATTGCTGTATCTTAAGGACTTTTCATAGAGTGTGATTTTTTCTCTTAGATTTCCATATCTTCTTAATTTTTTGAGTCTAATTAATCTCATAATTATCAAAAGTAGTTTAACGATCGCCTTGTCGATTGAGGAGGCTTCGTGGGATTTCTCCTGCGAGTGTCGAGCCTTCTTCGAGAAGGCATAGGAGAAATTCTCTGGTTGATTTTCATCCAGTATTTTCGAATGCATCGGAGATTGATCCTCCGACTGGGGTTGTTGTTTCTGTGGGTGGTCCTACTCCTAGTGGTATTATAGAGAGGAGTACTCCACTCATCTCTAGATTCTTTTTTCTGGCAGAAGAAGTTGAAGTTGAAGAGGTTCCTAAACCTCCAGCTAATCCTTCCTCTCCTATTCCTGCTAGTTTTCCGAACGTCCTTTTGTATGTTGGACCTGTGTCTCAGAGACCAGCTAGCCCCCGTCCTTATCTCTTTATTTTGTTGGCCACAGTTGGGAACACTTCTTTGAATGTGAGCACTGCTAGTGTACATACTCCTCTTTCAGTTGAAGGAGGGGGTACTATTTCTATTTCAACTATCACTTCTACTACTGCTATGTTTGGTTCTGCCTCTATTCTATCTACGAGCAGTGGCAGCCAAGCATTTTCTTCTCATTCTGGTCCCTTTTCTCTTGGAATTCCATCTAGTGGAATTCCTTCTGGTTCCTTCACTGTTTCTTCTGTTGTCTCTGCCCCTATGCCTTCCATGGCTAGTGGGTCAACTTATTTTTAGGGTTTCCCCTTCGGAGGTGGTCATATTTCTCATTCGAACCCTTCCTTAAGATATTTTCCTTTCACCTCTCAAAATCAAGGATTCAATCCTTTCCTCGGAGGTCAAAGCTCTAATTATTTTTCAGGCTGGAACCCTACTTTTACAAGGTTTGGAGCTAGGAATAAATTTTTCTCTGGTCAGCAAGGGAATGTACCTTTCCCTTCTGTAGGTGCTTCTTAGGGTTTCTTTCCATTCGAAAATGCTTGGAACCCTTAACAAGGGGTTTCTTCTTCATTTAACACTTCGATTCGAGGGAATATCCATGTTTATAGTAATCCTATGATGGGAGGCAGTCCTTCTCCAAATTCTTCTGGGCCAGAAGGTTTCTCTTATAGGTCGGCATTTTCTACGAACAATCTCTAGCAACTGTTGGGTAAAAAAGGTGACTGTTTTAAAGGTAACATTAATGCTTTTCATTAATTATCAACCTAGTGAAAGTCTTGTTTTTTCAAGAGTGTAAGAAAAATATATGCAAGTGACATCAGAGGTTAAATACTCTAGATCGTTGTAAGAAATATTGTCTAATTCTCGAAGTTCAATCAAACCAAATTGAAAGTGAACTATGAAATACTCCAAACCAATCAAAGGAGAAAATTCTATTCTAAGGTTATGCAGACATAACCACTCAAGATTGAAATAAAGAATAGAATGCAATTGAACATCATGCTTTGATGAATTGAACATCTACGTTAACAAATTGAAAAACAATCCTACTGAATTGAACATCAATCAATTATTCTAGATTTTTCAATGGAATTCTCTATTAATCAACTAATAGCATCATTCGGAATTAAACATCAAACCAAACGTTCAGAATTATGATGAAAAGATTCACGAATTAACTATACATAGAATTGAACAACAACCGTGCTTAAACTAGTCTAACGAATGTAAAAGCATCAACTCCTAATGATCCAGGTGGATATTGGTGGCCACCTGCATATTCCACTTGGGGCCTCACCATTGTTTCTTTCAGTTTTTTCCACAACTTACTATTTTTAGCAGTTTTTCAGGTCCTGAACTTTCGGAGCCGTTTTGAAGCCCCAAACAATATGTTGAAGTTACGTCCCTGGGAATTTGAAACGCCAATTTACCCAAATGGGGCCCATAGTTTTGGCACTTCATCTCCTAGGGTTAGGTTTTTGGACGTTTAGAATTATCCATTGTTTCTCCATAATAAATAGGCCCTCAAGCCTCATTGTAATACAGTTCAGAGGTCTGTAGTCACCACATCTCTTCTCAGAGATTTGCTACCAGCACCCTAGCTATTTTATTTCCATCATGTTTGTAAGCATATTTTAGTAATTATTTTATTAATGAAATGAAGCCTTATTTCCACTATATTTCTATGTTTATGGTTATTTTTGTATTCTGTTGCATTCCTATATAAATCCGGATCAGTGGTATCAGAGCAGTCTACTTTTTCTCGATCCTTCTTTTCATGTCCCCAATGAGGTCGGGGTATATGGAGTTAGGGCTCGATCTGGTGGAACCTTTGCAAGATCAGCCTCACAAACCCCGACGAATGCCTGTGGGGGATGAAAAGAAAGATGAGGGAGCAGGAGATCCTATCAAAATATTGCTCGAGGAGGCCCTCGAAAAACAAAGGAACGTGATGATGGTTAAATTTTCCCAGTTCCTTCAACGACTGCCCACCAGCGGTGCATCTACATCTAGCAGCCACTCTAGAGGCGCGACTCCCTTTAAGGTACAAGTAAATTTTGACATTCCCATATTTGAGGTTCAAATAGATGTAGATGCCATAGATAGATGGTTGAATCTATTAGAAGGATATTTCTCGGTTCATGAATTTTCTGACCGGGAGAAGATTATTTTTGCACTCCTCAAAGCTACCCCCCATGTCAAGGACTAGTGGGAAACCTACTGTGAGAAAATGGACAAGACAGAACCCTCTCTGTTCTCAGCTGTACCAACTTGGAATTCTTTTGAAGATGCCATCAAGAAACAATACTATCCTGTGGGGAGCTATGAGGATAAGTACATACAATGGACCACACTGTGGCAACAAAGGGATCAAGATGTGCATGAGCTAACGAATTTGTTCCATACCCTATGCACAAAGTTGGGTATCAAAGATTCAGAGAAACATTTGGTGCTAAAGCATCGCAGTTTTCTGCACAGATAATTCAGGAGGAAATGGAGCTCCTCAACATCTCCTCGCTTGGTACAGCATACCGGTATGCTGCCAAGATTGAGAAGAAATTCAAACAGAAGAAGCGAGACTTTGGATCTGCGAATGAAAAGCAAGGGAAAGGTGCCCCCAAACCGTAGAAAAAAGGACAAAGCCAAGGCATGGCGGCTCAAGAAAACCTGCCAAAGACACAAGCAAAGAACAACACCGCGAAGCCAAAGAAGGACACGGGAAATTGGTGTGAGTTCCATAAGAGCTCCACTCACAACACAAGTGAGTGTCGGGCCAAGCAGTTGCTGGTGACCGAGATGAGGGCTTCTGAATCAGATGCATGCTCCAACTTTGAATCATAACCTGACAAGGTGAATGACAAAGGGAAGCAGATTATTGATGTGGAGCCCAATGCCACTGTTGCCACTACGAAGATCTAGAAGGAGGAACCAGAAGATCTAGAGGAGGCAGAGTGTCTCTTCCACTCTCAGATGTGGGTGAAGGGTTCCTTGCTACAGTTCATTGTCGAAAATGGGAGCCAAAATAACCTCATTTTAGTAGATGTCGTGAAGTGGTTGGGCTTCCCAACCACAGTGCACCCACAACCATACACCATCGGGTGGCTTCACCAAGGACGGGATCTTCGTGTTAGCCAGCAGTGCGTCCTTCCCTATAGCATTAAGCCCTTCACAGATGAGGTATTGTGTGACATTGCTCTTATTGATGTTTCTAATGTATTATTTGGCCAACCATACTTGTGGAAGAGACATGCTATGTATGAGTCCCAACATCGCATTGCTATTGTTACTTTGACAAATGAATTGTACAGGATACCAAAGGTACCACCGCCTCCCACTATCTCTTTGGTTACTACAAAAAAATGCAGTAAGCTCATTTCCCAAACTAGGAAATTTTTTTTCCTGATGATCCATCCCCAGGTCAAGAACAAGACTGTGGCCACGACCTCCAGACATGGCTCCTCTACATGACAACAACAAATGGATAAGGTTGTGGAGGAGTACAGGGACATCTTCACCTCACCCACAGTGGTAACTCTACACTGTTAGGTCAAGCACCCCATTAACTTGACCCCAGGTGTGCCGCTACCCAATGGAACGATCTATAGGTGCTGTGTTCTGGAGAATGATGAAATCTAGAGGCAAATTCAGGAGCTGCTGCAAAAAGGTCACATCCGGCCAAGTTCATCACCCTGTGGGAGCCTGATCGTGTTGGTACAGAAGAAGGATGGGACTTGGAGACTCTATATTGATTATCGGGCACTGAACAAGATCATTGTCCAGAATAGGTACCTGATCCCACAGATTGATGACCTTCTGGACCAACTCAAAGGGGAAAAATATTTCAGCAAGATTGACTTGAAGTCTGGGTATCACCAGGTACCAATCGAACCCTCTGATGTGTGGAAGACTGCCTTCAAAGCCAAGGAGGGCCTTTTCGAATGGCTCATCATGCCTTTCGGATTGACAAATGCTCCTGCAACCTTCATGAGGTTGATGGATGACATCTTGCATCCATTCACCAACTCATTTGTAGTGGTATGCTTGGATGACATTCTTATCTTCAGCCAGACTTGGGAAGAGCACCTCCACCACATCCGAGAAGTCCTCCAAACACTACAGCAACACAAGTTGTGTGCCAATTTAGAGAAGTTCACTTTTGGCATGACCGAGGTTCAATATATGGGATAAATTATTGATGAAAGGGGGTGCATGTGGATCGAGCCAAGATCCAAGTCATTCGGGATTAGCCAGCCCCAACCACCCTAACAGAGCTTCGCAGCTTTCTAGGTCTTGCTAATTTCTACCACAGGTTCGTGTTGGGATTCTCTCATATCACTTGGCCCTTGAGTCAAGTCACCAAGGGAGGAGCAAAAACAAAATTATGTTGGTCAGAATCTCAACAGAAGGCCTTTGTAGAATTGAAACATCACCTTTGTTTTTCCCAAGTGCTCACATTACCAGACTTGCAACAACCATTTCAGATCGAGACAGATGCCTTTGAGTATGCTATTGGGGCAGTTCTTACTCAACAGGGGCATCCAGTGGCATGTCACAGTGAGACATTGTCTGACATAGTTCTAAAGTATTCGACTTATGACAAAGAAATGTATTCCAGTGTGCAGGCTTGTCGACAACGGAAGCATTACATTTTTGGGAAGGAGACAATCATCCACACAGACCACGGACTCTTGCAGTTCATACAGACACAAGGGAAGTTGCGGAACGATTGCCATCAGAAGTGGTCCACATATCTGCAAAAATTTCATTTGAACATCAAGTACAAGAAGGGTAGCACCAATAATGTTGCAGATTGCCTCAACCGACCACCAATCATGGCCATAACCACCGTTCTCAACTCTTGTGGGCATGAGACTTCTGATTGGCTGCTTCTCTACAAGAGTGATCCAGAATTAAGCTACACATACAAGGCACTCTTGGGGGGTATGCAAGTTCCAATTTTTCACCTCCAAGATGCACTATTATGTCACCTGGGACACCTTTATGTTCCTTCAAGCGAGCATGCTAAGATGATATGGGAAGTGCATCATAGTCGAGTCACTAGGAATTTTGGGGTCGAGAAAATAGTGGTGGTACTTCTATTGGCCGAACCTTCAACAGGATGTCGGGAATTACATTAGATCTTGCACAGCTTGCGCCATTGCCAAACTGACCATCAAGAAGCAAGGGCTCTATACTCTGCTACCTACCCCTAGTCGACCTTGGGAATCCATCTCCACTAATTACATGTCAGGCCTTCCTTCTACTAAGCATGGTAACAACTGTGTTTTCATGGTCGTCGACAGATTCTCAAACATGGCCATTATGGCGGCCTGCAAGAAGAATATCACAGCAGAAGCCACTACTAAACTCTTCTTTGAATGAGTGTGGGTGCACTTTGGGATCCCATAGTCTATAATATCAAATCATGAAAGTAGGTTCCTCAGCACATTTTGGTCTAGCCTCTGGTCAATTTTGGACACCAAGCTCAGCAAGTCCACATCTTTTCATCCCCAAACTGATGGCCAGATAGAGGTCGTATCCAGGATCATTGTACACATTCTACACATGTACAATTCCAAGCATCCACGCACATGGGATGAGAGCCTTCCCTATGTACAACACAGTTATAACTGGGCTCTCCACAGCTCAACCGGCCGCAGCCCCTTTTAGGTGGGCTTGGGATTCCAACCACTATGTCCCATTGATGTAGCCATTCCATTTGCAGCTACTCAGGATGATTCGACTCATGTCCAATCTAAAGCTGACAAAGCAAACAAATTCATCGAGCACATTTAGCACATCTACCAATAGGTTCATGACATATTGGACAAAGCCAATTCTAAGTACAAGCAATGACATGATCAACATCGGGTGCCACACAACTTCCAGGTGGGAAAAAAAGTGTGGCTCCATTTGCAGAAGGAGCGCCTCACTGGACCCCACCACAAGATTTTCCTGCTCCTATATGGGTCGTACACCATCACCAAGGCTGTAAGGAACAATTCCTTCGAGCTCAGTATTCCACCATTCCTTGGTCTGCACCTAGTATTCAATGTAGACCACCTTCGTCCCTACTTCCCACCTCTATTGGACACCTCTGACATTGCAGAAGAACTCACACCAAAAGAGTTAAACCCAGACTACATGGAATAGGCCACCACAGACTGTATCATGGACATGCAAATCAAGAACACACGTCGATAGAAGATCCAACTGTATTGGTTTGTCAAAGTTGGCCAACTCCTGCACCAAGGCGAGTGGTTCACCAGGGACCAAGTTCAACAAAATTTTCCTCATCTCATGGAGGAACTCAACTTAATGGGGACCATTGCTTCCTAAGGGGGGAGTAATGATCCAGGTGGAGATTGGTGTCCACCCGCCTATTCCACTTGCCCCCCCCCATTGTCTCTTTTAGTTTTTTTCACAACTTACTATTTTTAGCAGTTTTTTAGGTCCTGAACTTCCAGAGCCATTTTGAAGCCCCAAACAGAGATATTATGCCAAAGTTACATCCCTGGGAAGTTGAAACACCTATTTACCCAAACGGGGCCCATAGTTTTGGCACTTCATCTCCTAGGGTTAGGTTTTTGGACGTTTAGAATTCTCCATTGTTTCTCCATAATAAATAGGCCCTCGAGCCTCATTGTAATACAGTTCAGAGGTCTATAGTTGCCACATATCTTCTCAGAGATTCGCTACCAGCACCCTAGCTATTTTATTTCCATCATGTTTGTAAGAATATTTCAGTCATTCTTTTATTAATGATATGAAGCATTATTTCCGCTTTATTTCTATGTTTATGGTTATTTCTATATTTTGTTGCATTCCTGTATAAATCCAGATCACCTAATAAGAGAACATGAATGATAAATCTAATCTAGTGAAAAGGAAGTTATAACATCTCACGCTTGCAATTAACCAATTAAATGATAATGTTATGAAACACAAGGGATAACTAGAAATGCAAGTTCTGTAAATAAACATATAGCACAGAATAGTAGGAGAACCCCGGAGGCTGGGCCTGAAGCCTCTAGAAGCTTTCTACTAAGGAATACTCAGAAGTTGTTTATACTAAAAACGCCAATTTATTCATTAATTAGTAGAGAAATACATTAGCACAAACATGATGATTCTGTCTAAATACATTTATTACAGGAATATTATAATACATGAACTGTCTCTCGTCTCTTTCACCTTCAACCTTTTATAGCTTAAAGGCAAATTCAAACAGAGTAACAGATCATTCCCATCATGAGGTCCCTTCGCTTCGTGGTTGTCAACTAAACACTCCAAGAGTAGGTATGCCTCTACATCTGTCGCTGATTCATAGGAGTCGATACGATTTCGTTCACTTTCCTTATTGACTGTCATTTCGTCATCCTGGTCAACAGTTTGGTTGTTTTGCTTCCCTATCAATAAAGACAGGAAAAAATCATTTTTTAGGTTATTAAACACACCTTTTATCAACAATTCATTCTACCTTACTTTTGAATTATTTTCCTTTACTTTATTGCTAAGATGAAGGAAAAATATATAAATTAAATGACAAATCGTGCTAAATATAGGGGTAAAATGTACCTCCTCCTTGGCCCAACATACTCGCCTGCTTACGTTTTTGCAGGTCCTCTTGCAAATAAATGGTTGAGGTATAGTTGGGTTAAATAATATGCAGGATGTACTTCCTCCTTATAAATTCTAAAACCATGTTTCTGTTTTATCTTTGCAAATGTTGAGTTTTTGTGCCCTTCTGGTAACTCATAATCATGATGATAGTCTTCGGGGGTTCCATATGATGGGGCATTTTTATCTGCACCCTATCCATTTAGGACCCATGTTCAAAACTAGGTTGTTGTACAAAAGGAAACGGGAAGCAGCAGCTTTAATATTCCTATACCCAGATGGTTCTCTATTCTTGACATTATTTGTAGAGGTTAACCATCTCTATTTGGATGTTGATAATGATTCTTCCTAAATTTCTTGGAAGTATTCCCAGCCATTCTCCACAATATCCTTGTGAATAGGTCCCAATTTGGCTATCACTCCTTTCCACTACATAATTTTTTTTGGTTGAGTAAACAAGTAAAGGGGTTTAGTAGGTTCCCCTCTAACCCATAGACCTAGGCCATGTTCTCTTTTCTAAAAGGTATTGTAGGCCTTAGCTCATCTAGTCTAATTTTTGGCAAAGGAAAGAAAATCTTGGAACTGAACGTCCCCTATGAAGGGACTGGGGTTACTATCTCTATTCTCCTCTAGAAAGAAATTGTGAAAATACAATTCACAGAAAAGATGATGGACGTGCTCATCCTTATCATTGCAACATTAGACAAATTCTTCAATGGTTTTAAAAGTAGTGGGCTTCCCTACCCCAACATCTTTGATTTTCAACAATAAATATCTTTCCAGTAAGAATAAAGCATAATGAGTGGTTGGTGCCCTACAAGTCAATGCAACTGAGTAAAGAGAGAAAAACATACTAGTTTTCTTCTTAGCCTATTCCAATTGATCATCTGCCTTCTTCAATTTTTCCCTTTCTTCCCTAAGTTGGGCGAAGGTTTCATCTTTAGTTTCAAAAAGGTCTTTGAATCACTTTAGTAGTGCTTGATGTTCCTGTAAGGGTACTACTTCCTTCTTACAATGGGCCAATTCATGTTGAACTTGAATTAATTCGTTTCGAAGCTTCTGGTTGGCAGCTTTTTCTACCACGGGAGTGTAGGCAGGTGTTACCTCTGTTTGAGTCCCCTTATGTCCTGTAAGTATCAAATCAGTCTGCACAAAGACTTCAATAGTGTCTATCAAATATTTTTGTATAGAGGTTTCAACATTATCTATTAAATCAGTCTATACTTGAACTTTAGAAGTATCTATTAAATCAGTCTGTACAAAGGCTTCAAAATTGTATATTAAATTAGTCTGTACAGAAATTTTAGCAGTATTTACCATTTGGGTAACAAAATCTATTTGGGTTCCCATGGTAGCCAATTCCTTTTCAGGATTCCAAGCCTTGTCTACTTCTTCCAAATATTTCCTTAGTTGTTTTACCATTTTTCTCAATTCCCTACATTTCCTGTTCATTTTCCTTAACTTAATCTCAATTGATTTTTATTTTAACAGGGTTTTGGCAGGAGAAGGAGCAGCAGTGGCTTCGATTTTAGGAATGGTTGTGCCAGTTCTAAGGTTATCAGAAATGGTCTTTTCTTCAGGTGTTCAAGAGGTTATTTCAGCATTAATGTCTTGACTAGGTGGAATAATATTTTCTTTAGATGTCAGGGGAATTGTGTCAATACTTGTGTCCCATTCTAATAAAATAGTGTCTCCTAACTAGTTTCCAAATTCAGATATTCTCTTTGTCTGGTCTTCCCTACTCACCCATTCATTATTAGAGGGATATAAAACCCTCAAAACCTGCAATTCATCATAGGGAGGCAGGATTTTAGTATGGCCAGAGCTGCTAGCAGCAATAGACTCGTTCAAAAGGTCCCTTTGTTCCACATATTGTTCATATGGGCTTCCAATTTCACGAGATGTTCTCATTTTCTCTAGTACTTGGGCCATTTCTTCTTCGTAGTCTTGTAAGGACATATTTTGAGGGCTCAAAGGTGGTGTATGGGATGGTCCCGCATCATCTGGAAATACATAGTTGTTTTTCCATAGTTGAAACCTTTTAGACCGTCTTCGTTTTCCTGATTCTATGGTCGAAACATGGGTTCTCTTCCCTCTTGATCTCTTGGGTATGGCTATTCTAGAGAGTTCAATCTCTACTCTGTCAGGAGTTTCTTCAAGGGCAGGTAGGGTAGGATTAACAAATTTATCCCATGTTATCGGATGTTTTTTTAACTCATGAATTATGATTAATTTAATCAAGCCATGGTGACTGACAACTGCTTGGGGGTTTTTAGCTCTTCTAATTTGAACAACAGTATTATGCAATACAAAATTTAGGAAAATGGGAAAATTAACTGAAATTTTTCACATGAGAATAGCTAATATTTTAAGTTCACGGGACTTTACCACATCCTGGTTTTTGTTGCATGTGATATATCTTTGAATGAAGACTACCTATTCTTGCCAAGGCTGCTGCAAGGACGCATGATTAATACCTTTCCCTTTTCATTCCAGTGGCTCACCTGGGTCCTAGTACACTCAGATTGCTTCTTGTAGAAGGACATGTTTTTCATTCCATATTTCTCCTTCTATTGTAAGTCTAGAGACCTCAATGATAATTTCTTCGGAGACAAGTATGATTCTACCTTTGACTATGGTATGCCCTTCCCACAGGTTTTGCAAGAATTCAACTGTTGTCTCTGTATTAAATCCTTGTAGTATGTGTAGATATGGAATCCATATAGCTTGCTAGAGAACGGTGTGAGCTTATTTTTAGGCTTGTAAAATATGGGTTCATTGTGGAGAGAATTTCCACCCATGGCTACTGTGTTATCAGAACTATTTTCTTATTCTGTATGTGTTTCTTTTGGTTTTGTTGGTTAAAACATCATAAACACTGCATGCTGATTTTTTTTAATACATATATTACAAAAATTCAACTTCATGACGTAAATGAAATGATTCTTTATTCCAATCAGCATATGTACTATCCCAAAATAGGGATTTTCTGCAACAATAAGAATATATTAAGATATTATAAAGTTGGAGATGCAGAAATAAAGCTCATAATAGGTATTAAATCAGATTTTATTCAATAATGTGTTCAGCAACAACTTATTCTTCATTTTAAGATCCAAAAGTTGGGGAAAAAAACAGTGTTTTTAGCCCTAAAAAGGTCAGTTTCAGAGATATGCACAAAAACAGAGGAAAATGATAGTTTTATCCCTTATAATATTCTATAGGGGACTCACATATCAAATTTCATCAAAAACAAAGCACTCTAGCTATGTTAAACAGATCTCCCCGTCCCAATATGGCTAAAAAAGGCCCAATCCCCATGACTTAGCTAATGCAGAATTTGTTGAAGCCTTAAAAACGTCTTTTTTAGAGGGTTTATGATGAAATATGATGGAAAATACATACATACATTTTATTACATCATATCATGGAGTTTATTACTCATATCATGAGAAAAATGGAAGAATAGATGAAGAAACCCTCAAGAATGAGGTGTTGCAACACTTTATTTCTCTGCAACAAGAATGTATAGCATAATATTCAGGATTTTTAGTATTTTTACATTACATATAAGATATAAGATAGATATATGCACAAAATATAATATCTATAACAGATCGGTACAGTATATTGCCTTTACTTTACATTCCCCTTGGGGATTTCAGCAATACATGAAAAACAAAGAGTAGATCTGAGTTTTACTACAGAAAATATATTGAATGATTCAGAAAATATGAAGTAAGCACAATATTAAATAGATCATATCTGAAGTAGACATGTATTAGATGGCTAATTCATGGATCACCACTGTGAAGGAAAGATCCATCCACTAGAGATCACTTCTCCAAATGAATGTCGGAATACCCTGCAACTCTGCAACTAGAAATAATGTAGTCCAAGAGGATAAAATATGCTATAATCTTGAAGCACAGGTTGGCCTGATGCCAAGATCAAGATCTAAAACCTGCACTACTAATACACTCTTCCAAGAGGTTAAAAGACACACTCACTGAGAAGAGGCACTAGTATAATCTAGATCTGAGCAGATCTAGTCTCCACTTGCTGCAGCTCACTGAAACAAGTAAACTCCAATAGGATTTATGCTGTCTAAGGGATATGGAGCTTGGAAAAATTCCTGAATGTGGAAGAGTAGTACAATTACCTCCAAGAGCTACTCAACGGAAGGAGAGAGAATCCCTAAACAATAAATCCTCACAATTCTCTGCTAAACAGCCAAGAGAATGAGATATGTCTAAGAAGACAATATACTCTAAAAATATAATACCATGAACAACCTTGTCTTGAGTCTTCCCCTTCCTTTTATAAGATGAGAGCTTTGGCAAACCATAAACCACCTTGATGAATTAGCTCCTCTCACATGAGGGGCCCCCTTCTAGAACTGTGTTGTCGCTCCATGAGGTACATTGTATCTAGGCTGTGCTGTAGATTTGGTCAAGGTTGACCCAGTCTCATAGCTCAAACCCATTCACACCTGCAAGTGTTTATTTTAAATGGCCTGGATTTGTCTCTATTCACATAAGCATGGATTTATTCATTTTTTTTGGGAGTTTTACATGTCCTCCTTGGTTCATTTATTCAATCAACAGAAAATGAAACAAAATTGAATATTCCTCTTAGCTTGGGCTAAGTAGGAATATTACAGTCCTCCCCTCCCAAATGTTGCTTGTCCTCAAGCAACTGCAAGGACAAAACTGAAATGGATTGGGAAAGAATCCTTTCCCAAGCAATCACCCATACAAAATGAGTCACCTCCCACCATGGAAACTCTAGAAAATTTTCCTCCACCTTGAGCTCCTACAAAGTAGGTGGGTTGAAAATCTGTACATGGTAGATAAGATAGCCTACCCCACGTTGTCTTCCTCTCCCCATCATGCTATCAATAGAGATAATAAAAATATCATCAAAAGAGGTCATGATCAACATCAATATGAGGGAAATACTGAAGGTTTCATGTGGTGCAAGGAAGTACCAACAGTTTCCCATGTAGTTATAGCGTAGTTTCCCAAACTGCTACTTCAAAAAATAGTATGGCAAGTAGTATTTTAACATATGGATGGTTATGTATGTCATCAAGTCTACCAGTGAATAATAATGGGTTAGGTACAATAGTGGAACATACATGTAAGTACAACATACTTGCCCAAGGTCATACAAGAGATGGTTGTCTCTATCATATGGGTTGGCCCAACATTGGTCATGGAGCAAAATCAAGAGCTTGCTTTCTTTTGGAGCAATGCACTGCCAAGAGATGGTAAGATCATGTAAATATTTTGTTGTACAAACAAAGCTCTTTCCATATGTTATAAGTAATAAGACACATGGATCCATGAATATATCCTCCATAGTAGTTTGGCACACTTCCATGAAAATGAATGAACCAAGTGATGCCTACAAATCCTCTCCCTTATGCTTGGAAACCCAAAACAAGAAGAGCACATCACAGTAATAGATGTCCCCATATACTACCTCATCTTCCTTAATTCCTCTTTGCCCATCAAGTGCATCAAGTGTAAAGTGATCCTGGGGATACTCCATCAATAATCCCCAGCTCCAAAGTGGCAACGTTGTTGTCCTATGCAAATAGGCTCCCTCCAACTCATGGCTCCAATCTTTGACATGCAAAATGTCAAAGGCATCTCCCATAATGCTGCTACACATAAGAAGTCTCTCCCATGGGGAAAGTACCTCTTGAACATATAAGGCCAAGGAGTAGCTCCTTTTCACTGTGATAGTGCCATCTTCTACTCCTGCAACATCATGAAAACTGTGAGAGAAAATCTTCCCTTTCTCTCCCAAGAACATCCCAAGCAACAAAATATATTACTGCCTCATCATACATCCATCATCCAAATCATGTAGTGAAAACATGGTGATTGACATGAAGAATGTTATGTCAACACAATGTGTCCATACTCCTTGCTGCCCCATGATGCAAGTATCCTACCACATACCCTTGGAAAGAGGATGATGACCAAACTCTTTCAAGAGTAACCAATGCAGAAAAGCCTCCTGCTGTCCAGAATCATAGATTTGCAATTAGATTTCTAGCTCCTTGCTCATCATCCACGCCCATCCATCCATATGTGGGTGCCTTCCATCTTGTTCTTCCTTAGCACTCTCCCAAGGAAAACTATCATTCTCCTAAATGAGATTTCTGCTCTTGCATTTCATGGAATGTTGAAATGCAATCTTCTCAAGGATCAATTTGATCCCATAAGGACCCAAATAGGTGGTAGGAAAAAACATCCCATCATGATGTGTATGGCCCAAGAAGTGTCCAACACACACATGAGAGATTTTATCCATCTGAATATGTCCTCCATCATCTATCTGTTCCTCCTTGAATCCATGAAGCTCCAAGTGTGAGAAGGAAAGAGCCCCCTTAGACCATTGAAGAACTTTGCACTTCATGATGTGTTGAAGTGAACCTCCAATGAAATCTCTCCATGAGATTTCCTCCTCATGCATGGCCTTCCAAAACCAATAAGGCTCTAGATATTCTGTAGGTAGAATTTTATCTTTCAGTTGGGGAGTGCTCATTGAGAAAGGGTCATCTAGAAATGAGAAAGGGTTTCTCACTTCAAGATGTCTACCATCTACCATTCCTTCCTCCTTTGCTTCATGAATGAAGCTGCCATGTGAATGCTCCCATAAATAATGGTTCCCCCCTTCTTCCTCACTGCTTTTGCACAACACAGTGCAAATCTGTTGCTCTAAATCAGCAGCATGCAAAGATTTAGATCCCTTCATATGATTTTTTGAAATGACAAGAAATGGAAATTTAAGCATACCTTGGTGAGATGTAGAAGCAAGAGCTCCTTTCTCAACTATGTTGTCTTCCTCCACTGCTGAACAAGAACATTTCTCCTTCAAGGTTGTGACAGTGTTAGTACAAGGCTCCTCAAGTGGTGGTGATGACTCCTCCATTTCTGATCTCCTACTGTCAAACTTTTTGATCAGCTTTTGAGAGAACTCAATAAGAGTGGACACTCTTGCATGGCTCAAATGGTTGAACCACCAAATGTTGGCTTCACCTTCTAGGTGCAGCGCTGAGATCTCCATAGCTTCTTTTTCCAATACAGGATGTAGTAGGAAAAATGCTTCCAGCTTCATCACCCACTTTCTTGTTGTGGATGACCCATCAAATGTAGACAACATAAATATGTTGCCTTCGATCTCTCTTCTACTACATGGTCTCTTCTCTTCCTTCATCTGGATGAATTGAGGAAAAGTTAGAGTCTCTTTGAAGGCTCTAGAGTGAAACTTGTACTCTGTCAAGTACCTACTTATAATCTCATGTTCTAAGTGCTCTTCATGCTCTTCACTTCCTCTATGAGAATAGGAAGTGCCTGTTCCTTCTTCTTCTTCTTGAAACCTTCTAGAGTTCCCACTGCAGCTTTCTTCTTCCTTCTGTTTAACCTCTTTGGAGAGGCTCTTAGATCTGAAAAATGATGAGAGTAATCTCATCCTCTCCATCATTCTGAGCTCTAATCCTTCTCTTTATTCTTCTGATAGATGGATCTCATAGGCTAAGCCAGAGATCATGCTTTGATACCACTGTAATATCCAAAAATAGGGATTTTATACAACAATAATAATATATTAAGATATTATAAAGTTGTAGATGCAGAAATGAAGCTCATAATAGGCAAATTCTTCTTCATTTTAAGATCCAAAAGTTGGGGAAAAAGTGTTTTAAGCCCTAAAAAGGTTAGTTTTAGAGTTATACATAAAAATAGAGGAAAATGATGGTTGGATACCTTATAATATGTTATAGGGGACTCACATATCAAATTTCATCAAAACCAAAGCACTCTAGTTATGTTAAATAGATCTCCCCATCTCGGTATGGCTCAAAAAGGCCCAATCCCCATGACTTAGCTAATGCAGAATTTGCTAAATCCTTCACAGCATATTTTTCATAGGTTTAATGATGCAATATGATGGAAAATACATACATACATTGTATTATATCAGATCATGGAATTTATTACTCAGATCATGAGAAAAATTGAAGAATAGATGAAGAAACCCTCGAGAATGAGGTGTTGCAACACTTTATTTCTCTGCAACAAGAATGTACAGCGTAATATTCAGGAGTTGTAGTAGTTGTACATTGCATATCAGATCTAAGATAGATATATTCACAAAATATCAGATCTATAACAGATCGGTACACTAGATTGTCTTTACTTTACATTCCCCTTGGGGATTTCAGCAATACATGAAAAACGGAGAGTACATCTAAGTTTTACTGCAGCAGATCTGTAGAATGACTCAAAAAATTTGAACGAAGAACAACAGTAAATATATCAGATCTGAAGTAGACATGGATTAGATGGCTAATCCATGGACCACCACGGTGAAGGAAAGATCCATCCGCCAAAGATCACTTCTTCAAATGAATGCTGAAATACCCTGCAACCTTGCAACTGGAAATAAAGTAGTCCAAGAGGATAAACTGCATTGTAAGCTTGAATCATAGGTTGGCCTAATGCCAAGATCAAGATCTAAAGCCCACACTGCTAATCCACTCTTCCAGGAGGTTAAAAGACACACTCACTGAGAAGAGGCGCTAGTATAATCTAGATATGAGAAGATCTAATCTCCACTTGTTGCAGCTCACTGAAACAAGTAAACCCAAACAGGATTTACGCTATCTAAGGGAGATGGAGCTTGGCCAAATGCCTGAGAGTGGAAGAGTAGTACAATGCCCTCCAAGATCTACTCAATGGAAGGAGAGAGAATCCTTAAATAGGAAATCCTCACAATTCTCTGCTAAATAGCAAAGAGAATGAGATATGTCTAAGCAGAAAATATACTCTAAAAATATAGTATCATGAACAAAATTCTCTTGAGCCTTCCCCTTCCTTTTATAATATGAGAGCTTTGGCAAGCCTTAAACCACCTTGATGAATTATCTCCTTTCACATGAGGGGCCTCCTTCTAGAACTGCACTATCCCTCCATGAGGTACATTGTATCTAGACTGTGCTGTAGATTTGGTCAAGGTTGACCCAGTCTCATAGCTCAAACCCATTCACACATACAAGTGTTTATTTTAAATGGCCCAGATTTGTCTCTGTTCACATAGGCATGGATTTATTCATTGTTTTTCAGGAGTTTTACATGTCCTCCTTGGTTCATTTATTCAATCAACAAAAAATGAAACAAAATTGAATATTCCTCTTAGTTTGGGCTAAGTAGGAATATTACAGCATATTCGAAGGAAGTCATGGTTAATTCACATGCTTATTCATTATGAATGTTCGTACCCCCTCTAATGAGAGAACGGCATCCACTACCTTAAAGCTCAAGAGAAGAGGAAGGATGGTAACAATCATGAATGCACATGAAGTAAAGGTCAGAATTTGGTAATCATCACAAATGCACGAGAGAAGGGCATCCATGGCCTTGAAGCTCAAGAGAAGAGGAAAGATAGTAAAAATCATGAATGCACATGAAGCAAAGGTTATAAGTTGGTAATCATCACAAATTTACATAAGGTGGAAATGAGCGAAGAAGGGGAGAGAAATGGAGTAGAAATTATTATGAAAGGACGTCCTATTTTGATGGAATAGCATGACAGAAGCATGAAATGTGACAAATTATGATTGATGTTGTCATCCCTTAATTCAACATGAAAATATAATTCACTCATACTAAATTATGCGGGTAGGTAGTGATAACACTTATTCAAGTAGTGCATTTATTTCAGGAATGGATCAATAGGAAATAGGGCATATAAAAGTAATTGGCTATTTTTAGAAAAATACTTTGATAACATAAGCAAAGCTACTGCTTCCAGTAGGCGTTCATAGCTTCGACAGGGTTTCTATTTCCAAAAATGAGCCAGAATCCTCTATTTAAACGTATACATTTTGCTTGTTTTATGGAGAGACCACTGTGTTGGTGTGGTGGCCAGATAGTCATAGTTCCATTCAGGAGGATTGTAACAGAGTGATCAGGTCAGCTCGTGATGAGACCTCTTGTCCTTCAAGCATTTTTAGCTGTCGAAAAGGTCACTACCCTGGTGTGTTGGCCATTGTCAGGAAGCCACCTATTAAACCCTTATGATCATGGTAGGTTGGCTCGTGATGAGACCTCCTATTCTCTCTTAAAATTTTTCACATAGATATAATGTTTTTATTTTTATTTATAAATGGAGGGAGGCTCATTAACTCCTTAAGATTTAGGGATGGTGTAAGAAGTAAAAAGAATGGCAATACAATTAATATTTTTATTCCTATATCCTCATGTAAAGGAGAATTACTACTTGAGAGTGTAGAAAGATATACCAGCATAAGACTACAGAAATGAATTGTGTAATAAGATTTTTGAATAGGAGATATACAACCCTTCATTATACAGATAAACCATATCAGCTTCCCTAGTAGGGATTTCCATCAAAATTTCAAAAGATCATAATATTAGTAATATCACTACTTTTTTCCTCTTCAGATGCCACTTCCTTTTCCTAAAATGGATTTTATGGTGAGGATGTGTAAAGGAAGAGCAGATATTCGAAAGGAAATCATCAAAAGAAAAAAAAACATGCTAGAAAATAAATCGATTGTTCAGTTCGAATGAACAGTAGTTGTTCAATTCGATTGAATAGCAACTATTCAATGGATTGACCAGCAAAAGTAAAATAACGCAAAAAAAACCATTCATTTGAATTGAACAACAACTGTTCAGTTCAATTGAAAAACTGCTATTCAATTCAATAGAACAAAAAATGTTCAAAGGTTTGAACAATAGAAATAAAAACACTAAAAAAACACAACCATTCAATTCGAATTTAACAGTAGTTGCTCAGTTCGATTGAACAACAACTGCTCAATTTGATTGAACAACAATTTTTCAATGGATTGAACAACAAAAAATTACGCAAGAAAAAATAGCAGTTCATTTGAATTGAACTGTAGTTGTTCAATTCGATCGAACAACAACTATTCAACTTGATTGAACAACAACGGTTCAAAGGTTTGAATAGTAGAATGCACAAAAGAAAGAAAAAAAAGAAAAATAATACAATTGTGAGCATAAAAATAATTAAAAAGAGATGGAATGTACAATAATGAGAAGAACTATAAATCTCAGGGATCATATATATAATATTTACAATAGGAAATAACAAATTTTTATGAAGTTAAAGATGC
The DNA here is from genome assembly GCA_034641835.2 of Pinus albicaulis. Lineage (NCBI taxonomy): Eukaryota > Viridiplantae > Streptophyta > Pinopsida > Pinales > Pinaceae > Pinus > Pinus albicaulis. The sequence goes on along the minus strand of JAXQQM020074460.1, from coordinate 137,833 downwards.
TGGGAAATCATCCCATGCAACTAAAATTTGGATGGTGATTTCGTCACACACCTGCTATTAGGAAGACTCTTTCATAAGTGGTTTATGATAGAGGCACACCCGATGTCCATTAAATGAAAAGATGAATCCAGATCCATCTATGGTGGTCAAGGTAATGGTACCATTGAAGTGCACTTCTTGAATTTCGTATGGCCCAAGCCACCTTGTTTGTAACTTACCCGGGAAGTATTGGAATATGGAGTCATAGAGGAGTGCCCAATATCCTTTCTAGAATGTCTTCTTTTTGATGAGGTTGTCATGCCACTTAGCTCGTTGTTGTTTAATAATTGCAGTGAGTTGTAGAGCAGGTAGCCATGCTTCATATAATTCATTTATTTGTTGGAGTCTTCTAACTTGGGCCTCCGTCAAATCTAGCCCCACTTCTTGGGATATTCTCAGAGTATTTATTTCAAATTCAATAGGAAAAATTGGTTCCCTTCCAAATACCAGATGGTACGGAGAATATCTAGTGGTGATTCGCCACGTTGTGCGATAAACCAATAAGTTCTCTAGAAGTCTAGTAGCCCAATCCCAATGATGTGTTGAGATTGTTTTAGTGAGAATTGCCTCAAGGAATTTATTGGTGCTTTCGACCTGCCCGTTTGCTTGTGGGTGGTAGGGAGAGGTGAATCTATGGGTGACATGGTGGTTCTTTAGAGTGGCTGTGATTTTATTTTCCACAAATTGTGCCCCTTCATAAGTTATCACTTCCCGAGGTAAGCCATACCACATTAATAGCTCAAAAATAAAATTGATCACATATTCTTTTGTAGCTCTCAATAAAGCCACTATTTCTACCCACTTCGTTATGTAATATATGGAAAACAATATGTAGGTCTTCTGATTCTATGGCGGGTTGAATGCCCCAAGAATGTCAAGTGCCCACCATTCAAAAGGTTCCACTACCAACTATGGCTGCAATGGCATTTCATCAGATTAGTTAGGGCAGCCCATTCTTTGGCAACTAGCACATGCTTGAACATATTTCTTGGCATATTTAAAAATTATAGGCCAATAATAGCCCATTTGTAGTACTTTGTGCCTAGTCCTATGATCTGCAAAATGGCCACCACATGGTTCATCATGACAGGCCCTTAAGATGTCATAAATATAATCTTCTTGGATGCATCTGCATATATGCATATCATCTCCTGTATGGATAAGATATCCACGGATCCAGGAGAATCTAGCACTGCACTAAACAATAATATTCCGTTCCTTTGATGTTAAGTGTCTTGGTAGCTTTCCTACTGTGAGATAATTCACTACATCTGTGTACCATGGCGTTTTTACTGCTACAACGAACAAATTATCATCATGGAATTGATCATCCACCTCTTGTAATATTCCCAATTAGCCACTGCTACTTGGAATATTATAACTGCTCCATTTTTTAAATAGAAAAGTAGGAAGGACAATAAAACATATCCCAGTGTTAAAATGGATTGGATTAGGAGGAAAAATAAAGCCACTTTGGTGTGAAAGAGGGGCAAAGCAATGAGCTAGATTCAGTTGACCAAGTCAACAATGCTGCTACAAGCGGAGGGAAACCAACTAGGGCAGTGCAGTTTTGAAAGGGGAATCTTCTCAAGAAAGTCACCTCATCAACGAGTGGGGTCCGGGGTGAGGAAACTCACCAAGGATAAGGAGGAGATAGCAGCAAGGAAGGCATTTAGTAATCATCTTTTTTTATTATTTTTACTGATTGCAAGCTTCAGCTGTTTAGCTGTTGCTGCAACACTATTTAGTGCAAAAGAATTCTCATGTGGGAATTCCATCTTCACCTTTGGTCTAGCTCATTGTGAGATCTAAGGGGCAGGTCCTGAGTTTATTTTTCATCATCTATCTTGAGGATATCCATTTTTCATCATATACAGCATAGTCAGTTCCAATAACTACTTCATTTCTGTAGTAACAACAGCTGCTGGGTTAAGCCCTCCTATTTTGTGCTTGTTTTCGGAGGAGGAGGTGTCTATTTCACTCTGGGAGGTCTATTGAAGAAGGCCTTGGGAAAATTTTTGTATTATTCATCTATTTCAAATAATATTCAGTATTTTCTAATACAGATTTGCAGGGTACAATGTTATTTTCTGCAATGCTGCATTTCATATTGCTATTTTGGCGGAAACCCTTGTCGGGATGTTCTGATGTGCTTGTAAAAGGGGTCAAACCTCTCATTTCTGATTCTATGATTAATGAAAGCTCCATATACGTATTAAATCATATTTTTTTATAGATTCCCTAATAAACATTACGTTGTTTCCGTCTTTAAGAATTTTATTTTGTGAAGTTGTGGGATTGGGGTGTTTTAGAGCATATATGAGATGGGGAGATCTGTTTAGTTCAGCTATAATGATTTGTTTCTGATTCCATTTCATATTTAAGCTACATACAACATATATAAGAGGATCCAAGTCCTTTTTTTTGTTTTTATTGCATGGTTTTCCTTATAAAAGGTCCTCATTGGAGATATTGCATAAATTCCTGAAAAGGAATATTACAGTGGTATCAAAGCTCTACTCTTGGCTCAGCTTGTGGGGGAAATTTATCTTCAGCATGGAGGAGGAAGATATTTAAAATCTCATACTTCAAAACCTATAGAAAATTGCAAGGGACCTCAAGGAGATGAGACATGAAGGTGATTCTATATGGTTTTTCCATGAGGCAAGCACCATCACTACAAATGGAATGGGGCATTCAGCTGCACCACAATGCTATACCTGCCTTCATTTATAACTAGAGGAGATAAGGAGGGAACCCTAGGAGAGTATTTTCAGGAATATGAACTCCAATATCAAGGGTTCAAAGAGCACTTGAGCTTTCAGGATTTTTGTTAGAACAAGGATGGAAGGAGGATTAATCCTCATCAAAGGGAGGAGAAATTGATGCAGGGATCAGACCTATAGCACAGTATGGTAGGGTTCTTCTTGCCCAAATTTGATGGGACACCTAAGTGTATAGCCAAGGCTTGGGTGGAGAAGTTGGACACATACTTCCAGTTCAACAAGGTTTCTGAAATAGAAGCCATCAAGATAGCTATGCTGTGCCTAGAAGGGGAAGCTCAAGAATGGTGGTTTCATGGACTGAACACACTTGGGAATCATCACATCACTTCATACTCGGCTTTCACCAAGAATCTAGTGGGGAGAGATTTGATCCAAGAGATCCTGAAGCCCATTTTGTCAAGTTAACCAAGCTCAAACAGGAGGGAGATCTTGAGGATTATATTGCTGAGTATTTTTCAGCTTTCAGTGATGGTATCCAACCTCAATATGAGAAGGAAGGTATGCATGTTTATTAATGGGGTGGCTGAACCATTGAAGCGGTTTTTCAAATCCACTAAACCAACCACACTCCTTGAAGTTGTGGAGAAAGCTAGAGACCTACAACACATCTTGCCCAGGGCAAGAACATTATTGCAGCAGGAGGCCTACTCAGGACCAAGGAAGACAATCCATGTTTGGGATTTGGAGGGAGAATGTGTTGCAAGAAGGACACATCATGTCAAGACCTTCTCCAAGAAGGATGCCAGCGCTATACCATCCATAAAAGACTTTGCTCCAAGAGGGGGAGCTATTGCAGCGTTAAGAGGGGTCCCAAAGTATCTAATTTTGAGGGTGAGAGGTACTATTATGGGGAAAAGAGTCTCTATGTTGATAGATACTGGGGATACTCATAATTTTATTCATGCACAAAAGGTACAAAGGAGAGGAATCCACATGGAGGAGTTTGAGCGATTCTTAGTTTTGGTCCCAGGACCTATGACCCTGCAGTATGCCAAGTATGTTCCAACACTAACCATTACCATGGGGACCTACACCTTGACAGACCACTTCTTTGTGGTAGACATTCCAGACACCAATTTCATATTGGGAGTCCAGTGGTTAATCACTCTTGAGAGAATTACCACTAATTGGAGAACTTTGGAGATGGAATGGATAGGAGGGAAGGATGGCCAGTATCAAAAGATCAAGGGTATAAACACATACCCCCCTCAGGTTGTTTTAGCACACCGAATGGAGGCATATCTATGCAGAGAGGATGTTGAATGGGCAGTGGAGCTGCATATATCGGAGGTAAGGGGCAAGGATTCACCAGTGCATCTAGATGTTCAGTCTCTCTTGGACAGGTATTCTATAGTATTTGGAGATATCCCACCAGGGAAACCTCCTGACCGTGGGTTTTAACACACTATTGAGTTGGAACAAGGGATCCAAGTAGTAATCACCACTCCTTATAGGCATCCCAAGGCTTATAGGAATGAGATTGAGAGGGCTATGTAAGAGCTACTAGCTCTAGGACACATTTGGCCTAGTACTAGTCATTTCTCTTCTTCAGTGGTCTTCGTAAAGAAGAAAGATGGCACATTGAGGATGTGCATTGATTATAGGGCTTTGAACAAGAAGACCATGAAGAACAGGTACCCTATACCTAGGATTGATGAACTCATGGATGAGTTCAAGGGATCTAAATAGTTCTCCAAGATTGATTTTAGATCCGGGTATCATCAAATCAAGGTGAGGGAGAAATATATTCCCAAGACAGCGTTGAGATGTCACTATGGGAATTTTGAGTTTCTAGTAATGCCCTTTGGATTTACCAATGCCCCAGCAACTTTCCAATATTGCATGAACCACATCTTCTGTGGTCATTTGAGAAAGTTTGTATTGGTCTTCTTTGATGATATTCTTATCTATAGCAGCACTTGGGAGGAGCACTTGCAGCATATTGAGACAGTTTTATATATCCTCAAGGAGCAGCAATTCTATGCCAAGCTCTCCAAATGTGAATTTGGCCTCATATAGATGTTGTATTTTGGGCACATCATAGGAGTAGATGCAGTGAGGGTACATGAGGAGAAGATCTAGGCTATCAGAGATTGGCCTGAACCCAGAAACGTTACAAAACTTAGAGGGTTTGTGGGCATATGCACTTATTACCAAAAGTTTGTGAAAGGGTTTTCACAACTATTAGCACCACTCACAGACTTGACAAGGAAGGGAGCTTTTCAGTGGACAACTATAGCGCAGAGGGATTTTGATAAGCTCAAAGAGGTAATGAGTAGTTGTCCTATTTTGGTTTTGCCTGACTTTTCTCAACCTCTTGTTCTAGAATGTGATGCATCAGGTGAAGGTATTGGGGAAGTCTTGATTCAAGGTGGGCATCCTATAGCCTTTGAGAGCAGGAAGCTGCTCCCTCATGAGAGGTTATACCCCATCTATGATAAAGCGATGTTGGCTATCATGCATGCATTAGCCAAATTCCAACAATACTTGGTGGGGAATAAGTTCAAGGTGAAGACTGACCATAACAGTCTTAGATTCTTCCTTGAACAGAAACAACTCCAGGAGAGATAACAAAAGTGGTTGAGAAAAATCCAAGCTTATGATTTTGACATAGAGTATGTCAAGGGGAAGAGTAATGTAGTATTTGATGCACTATCCAGGAGGCCTATAGCACTGTTTTTGAGGGGCATTGACATTAATTGGAAAGCTCAACTTTTAGTTGAGTATTCCAAAGATGAATTTGCATGTGAGATACTTGATGGGGTGGTATCGGATGAGAGGTTTAAATTAATGGATGAGGTCATCTATTACTGGGACTAGATCTTCTTGGCTAAGAATTCCAAGCTCAAGGAGAAAATATTATTTGCATCACATGATTCCCCACTTGCCGGGCATCAAGGTTTCACAAAGACTTACAGGGCCATAAGAGAGAGATTCTCATGGAAGGGTATCAAGGAGGATGTGCTCCGACATGTCATAGAGTGCACCATTTGTCAGCAGAATAAGGGAGAAAACACCCACCCTATTGGGTTATTGCAGCCACTACCTATTTCGGATGGGAAGTGGGAAAGTATCTCTATGGACTTCACCACTGGCCTACCGACAGTACAGGGTAAGGATTGTATCTTTGTATTTGTTGATAGACTAACAAAGTACTCTCGTTTCTTTACCATTTCTTCACATTATACTGTTGCACAGTTAGCTGAGCTCTTCTTCAGAGATTTATTTAGACTCCATGGTCTCCCAAGGACCATAGTGAGTGATCGGGACAACTGCTTCATGGGTGGCTTTTGGCAAGAACTTTTTCGGTTGGTGGGGACTGATTTTTCTCCAAGCACTAGCTATCACCCCCAAACCAATGGACAGACCAAGATAGTGAACAAGTGGCTGGAAGGATACTTGAGGAACTATGTAGCAGGGCAATAGAGAGCTTGGCTGCATTGGCTCCACTTGGGAGAGTATTGTTACAACACTACTCACCATATTTCTATTGGCATGACTCCATTCCGGGCCTTATATGTGTATGAGGCACTCTCATTTTCTGATGTTATGTTTGGGGAAAGTAAGCCTCCAAGGGAAAAGGAATGGATTCAGGAGAACTAGGACATACTCAGGGCACTCAAGGACAGCATTGCTACTACCCAGAACCAGCAGAAGATGTATGCAAACCATGGTCGGATAGAAAGGAAGTTTCAGGTGGGAGATCTTGTCTATCTACGTCTTTAGCCTTACAAACTTTCCACACTCAAGGAGAAGGGAGTTGAGAAGCTCAAACCACGTTTCTATGGGCCACACAGGGTGATCAAATGTATTGGTAAGGTGGCATATGAGTTAGAGCCTCCTAAGGGAGCAAGATCTACAATATATTCCATGTCTCTTGCCTCAAGAAGGCCATTGGGAGGAATGTAGTTGCCAACATGGATCTCCCCCCTATTGATGATGATGGCCACCTAACTTTGCACCCAGAAGAAATCTTAGACACAAGGAGAGGCAGCTAAGAAACAGAGTCATCAAGGAATACCTAATTTGATGGAGGAATCTACCAGATGAGGATGCCACTTGGGAGGGAGAGAAAATCTTGCAGCATCCTTCTTTACTATTGCTTGTGGGCAAGCAACTTTTGAGTGGGGAGGACTGTAATATTCCCAATTAGCCACTACTACTTGGAATATTATAACTACTCCATTTTTTCAATAGAAGAGTAGAAAGGACAATAAAACATATCCTAGAGTGAAAAGGGATTGGATTAGGAGGAAAAATAAAGCCACTTTGGTGTGAAAGAGGGGAAAATCAGTGAGCTAGATCTAGTTGACCAAGTCAACAATGCGGCTATAAGAGGAGGGAAACCAACTAGGGCAGCGCAGTTTTGAAAGGGGAATCTTCTCAAGAAAGTCACCTCATCAATGAGTGGGGTCCGGGGTGAGGAAAATCACCAAGGATAAGGAGGAGGAGATAGCAGCAAGGAAGGAATTTATTAATCATCTTCTTTTGGTATTTTGACTAATTGCAAGCTCCATTTGTTTAGCTGTAGTTGCAACACTATTTAGTGCAAAAGAATCTCATGTGGGAATTCCATCTTCACCTTTGGTCTAGCTGATTGTGAGATCTAAGGTGAAGGTCCTGAGCTTATTTTTCATCATCTATCTTGAGAATATCCATTCTGCATCATATACAACACATTCACTTATAGTAACTGTGTCATTTCTACAGTAGCAACAGCTGCTGGGTTAAACCCTGCTATTTTGTGCTTGTTTCAGAGGAGGAGGTGTCTATTTCACTCTGGGAGGTCTATTGAAGAAGGCCTTGGGCCAATTTTTGTATTATTCATCTATTTTAGATCATATTCAGTATTTTCTAATACAGAGTTGCAGGGTACAACATTATTTTCTGTAGTGCTGCACTTTATATTGCTATTTTTCCGGAAACCCTTACTGAGATGTTCTGATGTGCTTGTAAAAGGGGTCAAACCTCTCATTTCTGATTCTATGATTAATGAAAGCTCCAGATATGTATTAAATCATATTTTTCTATAGATTCCCTAATAAAAATTATGCTATTGCAGTCTTCAGGAATTCTATTTTGTGAAGTTGTGGGATTGGGGTGTTTTTGAGCATATATGAGCTGGGGAGATATGTTTAGCATAGCTAGAATGATTTTTTTTATGCCATTTCACATTTAAGCTACATACAGCATATATAAGAGGAACCAAGTCCTGCGGTGCATTTTTATGGCATGGTTTTTCTTATACAATGTCCTCATTGAAGATATTACAGAAATTCCTGAAAATGAATATTACACCTCTAGTGGGTCATCTTACTTTGGAACTCTAGATAGGAAATTGGCAACTACGTTCTCTTTTCCTAGGTGATCCCTGATATTTATGTCAAAATCCTATAAAAGAAACAACCAATGAGTCACTCTTCCATTTTTAATACATTTATTAGCTAAGTATCTAATGGCAGAGTGGTCGATATACAGGAATAATTGATAACTAGTAATATAATGTCTAAATTTATTAATAGCATAAATGATAGCCAAGAACTCCTTTTCAGTCAATTTATAGTTTGATTCGACAGGAGTGAGATTCTTGTTGATATAGTAAATAACATAGATTTCTTGTCCTCTTCTTGACCGATAACCACCTTTATCGTTGTGTCAGATGCATCTTAGGAAATATGAAAAGGAAAATCCCAATTGGGGCCACGTAAGGTTGGTGTAGTCGAGACCAGTTTCATCATATCTGAAAAGCAGTGTCACATTTGTCAAACCAATGGAATTCAACATTTCCTATCAATGCATACAAGTGTGTAGCAATTTGTGATAAATTCTTTATAAACCTACTATAGGTTTTAACCCTGTATAGAAATTAGCTACAAACGAATCTTAAAAATATAAAATAAACAATAGCAAGAGCATAAAACATAAAATAGATATACACATATATTTTCCCCTGGATCCCAAATCGGGACGACCAGCTTCATTTTTCATTATATTCCTTTTAGTGTTACAACACATATATATACATGCCGAAGCATACATAAACCCCAATCCATTAACCCTAGATTAGAACATAACCATAGTTCCCTTGAATGTATCTACAAAATACCAAGGGCCGAAAACCATCATGCCCCAAAACCATGTGCAAACCCATGCACAAAACCATGGGCAAGTCTGCCCACTGGAAAATAAGGACCAAAAAAAAATTTCTGGGGCGCTACCCTGTGACCCCCACATACGTTATGCCCAATGCAACATACATGACTAGTCGTGGAAAGAACATAACACAAACCCAAAATTCTCCCACTTGTTGTTTTCTTTCTGCAGGGGGCCACAAGAGAGCAGAGTCATTAGCCCAACTTTGCAACACCCATTTTTTCTCTACACCAAGAGAACTTCTGAGTGCTCACAAACTTTCTCAATGCATCTGCAACATTCTACAAAGTGTCCACCTTTACCAGAAACACCCTTTTAGCTTCAACCATATATCTCAGAAAGTGATATTGAACATCAATGTGCTTTGTCTTTGAATGATAAGCAGGGTTCTTAGCCAAGAAAATTTCACTTTGGCTATCACAGTCTATCCTTATAACTTGCTGCACCAACCCCATACTTGAACACAATCTCTGCAACCAAACTGCTTCCTTGCTTGCATGAGTGGCTGCCATGTATTCTGCTTCTGTAGTTGAAAGAGCCACTACAGACTGTCTTTTACTCATCCAACTGACTGCACCTCCAAATAGGCTAAACACATACCCACTTGTAGATCTCCTTTGGTCCAGATCTCTAGCCCAGTCTACATCAACAAAACCACGAATTTCCAACACTCTTTCCAATCCTGGTCTTCCTTGGTAGCACAAGCCATAATCACTAGTGCCACAGAAATATCTAAAAACTCGCTTCACTGCAGTCCAATGCTCCTTCCCTGGGTTTGACATAAACCTGCTCAATCCTCCCACTGCATGTGCAATGTCTGGTCTAGTATAGACCATTGCATACATCAGGCTACCCATGGCACTTGTATATGGAACACGAGACATATCCTCCTCTTCTTCTTGTGTCTTGGGACACTGTTCAATAGAAAACTTTGTACCTATAGGAATCAGAGCATTCACTGGTTTACTATCCTGCATATTGAACCTCTGCAATATAGTCTCGACATACTTCCTCTGGTGTAACCATAGCTTCCTCTTTTATCGATCTCTCTTAATTTCCATGCCCAAAATATAGTTTACAGCACCAAGGTCCTTCATGTCGAATTTGGAGAATAGTTGGGTCTTCAAATCTTGGATAATTTCTTTGTCATTTCCAATAAACAACATATCATCCACATACAAGACCAAATAAATTACACAGTCACTAATTAATTTAAAATAAGCACAATGATCCTCCTTGCTTCTGGTGAAGCCAAGTCCTCATATATAGGTATCAAATTTCTGATACCACATCCTTGGTGATTGTTTTAACCCATAGAGAGACTTCTTTAACCTGCATACCAGCTCCTTCTTCCCCTTCACCATAAAGCCTTCACGTAGTTTCATGTAGATCTCCTCTTCTAGATCCTTGTGAAGAAATTTTGTCTTCACATCCATCTATTCTACCTAAAAATCAAATGCAATAGCAACATTTAAAAGTAATCTAATAGAAGTAACTTTGGCAACAGGAGAAAAAATATCACCAAAATCAATTCTCGGCACCTGGGAATAACCTTTTTCTACCAACCGAGCTTTGTATTTCTCCACCTTGCCTTCTACATTCATCTTCTTCTTAAATACCCATTTGCTCCCAATGAGCTTCCTTCCAGCTAGAAACTCCACCAGATCCCATGCCTCATTTTTACGCAAGGATGTCATTTCATCAACCATGGCCTCCTTCCAGATTTTTCCATCCTCTGAATCTAATGCCTCCTTGACGGTTCTGGGACCATCATTAGTTATAGTTAAAGAAAAATTTGAATAGAAATCAAATGGACTATACCTTTCTGGTTGTCTTCTTTCCTGAACTGATCTTTCTCACAACTGGAGTTTTTGGATCTTCCTCTTCTGAGTCTTCTTCTATTGTAGAGTCTGATTCATCCTCCTTTAGCTCAAACTCTATCTTCTCAGGTTCCTTTGGTAGGACTTCATGTTTAACAATATCTTTCACCTCTCTAAACACCACATCTCGGCTGTACACAACCTTCCTTTCTTTCAGGTTCTAAAGCTTGTAACCCTTTAAACCATCCTTATCCTAATAAAGATGTACCTTTCAAATTTATTATCTAACTTGGTCCTTTTCTCCCTTGGAACATGTACATATGCATCACATCCAAATACCCTTAGATGTGAAAGAGAGGGTTTCTTACCATTCCATAACTCATGTGGATTCTTATCCTCCAACGCTGATAAAGGTGATCTATTAACCGAGTAACATGCAGTCTCCACTACCTCTGCCCAGAATTCTTGTCCTAACTCGGTACCACTGAGCATGCTTCTTGCCTTTTCCATCAACGTTTTGTTCATTCTTTCTGCAACTCTGTTTTGCTGAGGTGTGTATGGAGTAGTCTTCTGCCGTGCTATACCACACTTCTTACAGAACTCTTCAAATTCCTTCTTGCAAAACTCCCCACCATTATCTGTCCTCAACACATTTATCTTCTTCTCTGTTTGGTTTTCCACCAGAGCCTTACATTCTTTAAATCTGTCAAAGATTTCAGATTTCTTCCTCAAGAAATATATCCATGTATTCCTTTAGAAGTCATCTATGAATGAAACATAGTACATAGACTTACACACTGATGGAACTAACACAGGTCCAAACACATCACTATGCAGTGCTTCCAACATCTGTTCTCCCTCTTAGTGTCTTAAAATAAGTCACCCACTTTCTCGCATATACACAATTTTCTGGCTGCAAATCGAAATCCAGCAGGAGTGCCATATACATACTCACTCATACCATTTCCAAGGAAGACCAAGGCCCTTCTCTCCAGTCATGTCCGTCTATGATGCCATGAAGATGGCTTTCAGACCACTAGGGCTTGGCTCACTTTTTCGGAACCACAAAGAATCATAACTATCAATAACAGTGCTGCCCTGAAGTTTGTATAGAGTTCCAATCTGAAATCCCCGCATTAATACTAGTGCTCCCCAAACCATCTTACAGGCATCTTTCTTGAACACTATTTTTACACCTGCATCATCCATCTTTCTTATAGAAATCAGATTTCTGGCCAATGCAAGAATGTGCAGAACACCAGGAAGTGTTCTAATCCTTCCACCTTGTAGCTTCAGCTTGACTTTTCCATGTCTGACAATTATGGCCTTCCTATCATCACCTAAGAAGACATCACGGCCATCATATTTCTCATACTCGTAGAACCACTCCCTATGAGGAGTGAAGTGAAAGGATGCACCTGAGTCAATCAACCATGACTCATGATCTACATGTGTATTTGAAGAAGAAGCCAAATACACATCCCCACCTTCATCCAAGGTGGTTTTTTCCTTTATAGAAGGAGCATCATCAAATCCCTTTCCTTTCTCATGAGCTTTAGATATGTAGTCCTTTTTGTAGTGCCCTTCCTTTCCTCATTTCCAGCACACCTTTACAAACTTTCCAGGAGATTTAGATCTTCCACTCGAAACCTTATTCTTGCTTCTATTTTGGGACCTTCCTCATACAGATAAGGCATCTCCATTATGGCCCTCGATATTTCTCAGTCTCATTTTCTCCAACAGAAAGGTTGAGACAATATCATCAAAATTCAAGGTAGTTGTATTGCTACCTATTGCAATAACCAGACTGTCCCATGAGTCTGGTAGAGAACACAACAAATTGATGCACTTATCTTCATTTGAGATTTTAATATCAACAAATGACAGCTGACTTACCACAGTATTGAAGGCATTCAGATGATTTGTCACCGAGTCTCCATCCTTCATTCTAAGGTTATACAACTTTTTCTGTAGGAACAATTTATTCACTAGAGACTTAGATTGGTACAAAGTCCCAAGATTGTCCCACAAGGTCTTCGCCGTAGCTTCCCTAGATACATTCAAAAATACTGAATCCGAGACACACAACCATATTGTGCTCTTTTCCTTTCGATCCATTTTATTCCAGTCTTCATCTGACATTTCCATTGGTTTAGTACCCGGATCTATTGCAATCAACTGGTCCTTATCCACCAGTAGATCCTCCATCTTGAGCTTGCACAACTCAAAACTCTGACCATTAAATTTCTCGATCTCTATCTTCCCGCTACTCGCCATCTTCTTTCACCGCAATAATTTATCCCACAAATCTCCCATTGAACAGGGTCTACCTCAGGCTCGAGAAAAAAACCCCTCAGCAACAAAGGCGTCCACTTGAAGCCGAAACTACTCTGATACCAAATGTAGGTTTTAACCCTGTATAGAAATTAGTTGCAAACTAAAAATAAAAAATAAACAATAGTGAGAGCATAAAACATAAAACAAATATACACAAAGATTTTCCCCTAGATCCCAAATCAGGACGACCAGCTTGATTTTTCATTATATTCCTTTTATGTTACAACACATATATATACATGCCGAAGCATACATAAACCCTAATCCATTAACCGTAGATTAGAACATAACTGTAGTTCCCTTGACCGCATCTACAAAATACTAGGGGCTGAAAGCCATCATGCCCCAAAACCATGTGCAAATCCATGCAAAAAACCATGGGCGGGTCCACCCACCGGAAAATAAGGACCAATTTTTTTTTTTTTTTTTTCTGGGGCACTGCCCCAGAGCCCAACAGGGGGGGGGGGGGGGGGTCCCCTATACGTTGCACCTAGCACAATGTATAGGGGAGGCTATCACCCCCCTATTACCCCCACACACGTGACTAGTCATGGAAAGAATATAACACAAACCCAACACCTACGGTAGTACCCTGCATATCCAAGGAAACTACGTACCTCTGTCTGAGTAAAAGGTGTGGCTAATAAAAGAATTACTTCTATTTTTTTCTGGATCTACCTGTATTCCACCTGTAAAGATGTAGTGTCCTAGGATTACTCTTTTGGTCATCATCATGTGACATTTTTTGTTGCTCAAACATAATCTGGTAGAAATACATCATTCCAATACATTTTCTACTATTTGTAGTGCCTGATCAAAGTCATATCCATATGGAGTAAATTCATCCATGTAAACCTCAAGCCATTCATTTATTAAATCAAAGAAAATGCTAAGTATGGCCCTTTGAAATGTTGCTGGGGCATTACATAATCCAAACATCAATACCCTATAGGAAAATGTACCCTAGGGGAAGGTAAAGGTTGTTTTATGTTGGTCTTCAGGGGCTATCTGGATTTGATTGTAACCACTAAAACCATCAGGAAAAGAGAAGAATTGATTTCCTGCCAATGTATCAAGGACCTAATCAATAAAAGGGAGGGGGAAGTGGTCTTTCTGTGTTTCCTTATTTAGCTCTCTGTAATCCACGTAGATATGCCACTTACCATTCTTCTTAGGAATGACTACTAGAGGAGAGACCCATTTGTTGTCTAAAATATGATAAATGAAGTTTACATCTAGCAGCTTTTGTAATTCATCTTTTACAATGTATTTCAGATGCAGGCTTAACCTTCTCTAAGGCTGCCGAATAGGCCGAGCATCATTTTCAGTACAAATGTGATGTGTGCATAGTTAAGGATCTGTACCCTTCATGTATGGGTAGTCCTAAGAAAATGCTTCCTTATATTTTTGTAAAATTTTAATGAGATTTTATTGTTGGTTACTATCCAGACTTCCATTGATATTTAAAACTTTTCTTGGCTCAATTTCAATTGGCATGTTGTTGTGAACAACAGTCATGGGTATGTGCTAGTCATCAATGCCTGCTAAGGGGTCCTCCAGTGATTCATTATCAGGAACTTCTTTTAACATTTGGAATTTTAAATTTTCTGAAGCAGATGGATGGTTAATGAAGTTATTGATTACAACATCTTCAGTTTGATCTTTGAATTCGAGTGCTTCAACTATTTTCAGCGGTGAACGAATGTTTTGTTCCCAGTATGTATGTGGTTGTTTGTGAATATTTATAGTGGGAAGACCTGGTTTGGCAGGGGGGTATATGACAATATTATTTACGGAATCTCCTCTAGAAATATTCATGTTTCCTTTTCAATAGCCTATGTGTCGTCCCAATATCAGGGGATGTCCATCTAACCTACCTTTTGGGTTAATAACTAAAAAGTCTGTCGGGTACTCCCATGATTCCAGAGAAACTAGGATGTCCTATAATATACCTTCTGGTTTGATAACAGATCTGTCAGCAAGTCCCAGCAAGGTAGATGTGGGTTCCAAAGTTGTTATACCTAACTTCTCGCCGGTTTCTGTAGTTAAGATGTTGATGGCCACCCCAAAATCAACTAATGTGTTTGAAAAGGAGTGGCCAGAGATCTGTACTTTGACTATGGGGTTTCCTTGATCCTAATATTTTACTAGTGTTTCTTTACCCAATGTAAGGCTAACAGTGCTCCCACTACATGAACAAAATATTCGGTGAAAATGTGAAGTTGGGTTACACTTTTTGCCCTTTTTTGAGAAAAGGATTTCATTTTTTTTCGGTTCTTCAAATTTCTACAAACTATGACAATTTTTCTATTTAGAATTTCATTTTGCGTAAAAATCAAAGTTGTCAGAAATTTTTTTAGGTTTCTATTACTTATTTTTTGAAAAAAATTTATGCAGATTTGATATGTCAACTTAGCGTTTCTTTGAGTGTGTGTATCTTAGAAATCAAAGGATTCATAAGAAGTCATGTTATGACGCAATGTGTATTCATTGAAAATTTGTGTTTTTGAGAAAACAAAATGTGTTACAACAATCTAGACAGAGTCTACTTTGGTTTCATCATATTTACAAAGCCAATGGATACATGTCATAATTAATAGAATTTTTTGAACTAGTCCAATACGAAAAACTGCATATTTTGGATATGTTTCGCGACGCAACAAATTTCTTAACATATAAGCTATAAACTAAAAATATAAAAGCTACCCATTAGAGACGACGGACCAGTGTAATGCCCCATAATTTTTTCAATTTTTTTTACAATGTATTTTGGGAGATACAAAATTTTGATTTCACTGAGTCACAATGACCCTCATAAATTGTTTGCACCCATTTTATTAGAAAATTAATTAAAATTAGTAAACTTTTATGAAATTCCATAAAAGTTATATTTCCTGAAATTAGATTCAATTCTGAAAATGCTTGTCTTGGTTTCGACAGTTAATTAAAAACCTTTCATAGAGTTTAATCAGTCCAAATTTGTAGAAACGTATTCAGATACTCGTTCTGCATAACTAGCGATGGCTCATTAAGTCTAACGACTTCATAGTTCGGAAAAATCTTTAATCAAAGTTCAGTTGAAATTTTGTATAATTTTCCGTCGGCCAAAAAATTTCACGGAGCCCCTCTTAAAACACATTTCGCGGCAACATAAATTTCCGCGAAATCATTCATAATTTTCGCACATTTCGCACATTTCATCTGATTTTACAAAGGTCTTGGTTTGGGTTTAAAAATTTTTCTTGGAGGTTTGGATTTAAGGGAATTTCTTGGAAGCAGACTAATTTTGCAAAGAATTGTTTTGGGTTTAAACAATTTTCTTGGAGGCGGCCTGATTTTGCAAAAAATTGTTTTGGGCTTAAGGAATTTTCTTGGACGTACATTCAAAGGACATTTCTTGGAGGTATGTGATACATTTTTTTGGATGTTTTTTGTGCTTCATTTTTCTCTAAAGTATGGAGTTGAGCTTAATTTCGAAAAGACATTTTTTGGAAGTAATTTTTAAAGTGACTTTTTTTTTTAAGTTGAAGGCATTTTTTGAAGTGACATTTTTTTAGAGTACGTGTTTTGAGTTGAAGTAAATATTTGGAGCTTCGTTTCATTTTTATAAGACATTTTTTTCTCGAATTTTTTAAAGTAAATGTTTTAGATTGGAGTACGTATTTTTTGCAAAAAATTTAAAATGATTTTTTTAAAAATTAAATCTTTTGTGATTTTTTTTCTAATTGAGTTATTGTCTAATTTTTTGAAGGAAATTTTTTGAACTTCATACCCTATTATTATGGGAAATCGAAGGACTTGTGCGAGAAAATATGATCGAAAAAGAAACCCTGAGGAACGTAGAGAAGAGACGAGACAATCTCGCAAAAGGAAGTTAGAAGCCCTCTCAAATATTGAAGA
Source organism: Pinus albicaulis (assembly GCA_034641835.2). Classification (NCBI taxonomy): domain Eukaryota; kingdom Viridiplantae; phylum Streptophyta; class Pinopsida; order Pinales; family Pinaceae; genus Pinus; species Pinus albicaulis. The sequence continues at coordinate 120,798 of JAXQQM020074460.1, read as the reverse complement.
GGAAAATCAACCTCAAGCGGAAATTGAAGCAGGCATGTAAATGTAAATATTATGATCTATTGATATATTTAAAATTTTACTAGTGTAAAATGTGAAGCTTAATTTTTATTTTATGAACTAATTTGAAAAATAATTTGTTTAATGTAAACAGGCAGAGATATTCCTCAAAACATTGATGATGAGATACAAAATTTTGAAAGAGAAAGTGAAAGAGATATTGAACCAATGATTGAAGATAGTGAAAATATTGAAAGAAATCAAAATAAAGAAATTGAATCACAAGGTATGTACATATATATATATAATATATTAAACACATGCATGTATTATTGAAATTATAGATATATTTATTAATTTAGTTATTTATTGAATATGTACTATTTTTTCAAATATGTATAGATGAAATCACTGTCGATGATGAGATGTTAGAAAATGTTGACACTCACACATATGGAGATAAAAAACCTGACCATGCTATACGATATCGTGTTAACTGCATTTTTGAAAAGTATTTCTTAAATGAGCGGGTGACAGTTCAGGCTCAAATGTTGAAAGGTCTCCTATCATTAAGGAAATTAAAAGAAGCTACGACACTACTGGGTATTCAAAAATCAACCAAAGATAAAAAAAAATGAAGGAAGATGTGATAAAAAATATGAGTAGTGCTATAAAGTCAATTAAGAGATCTAGAGAGAAAGATGTTTCAATTGTACGTAGAGGAATATAGATGGAAATGGTTTCATCAAGTACCAAAGAGAATCATTTGGTAACATCTATGGCACGAGCACTGGGAACCTCGCGAAAAAATTTGCACAAACATCGGAAATTTTGGCTGCAAATAGATGTAAATGATGAACTCGCTTGTTGGAGAGCTATTTGTAGGCAACCATACAAATATAGACTTGGAGAAAATGTTAAAAAAATAATATATGAATATTGGAAGAACAATTCGCGTGTTTCGCCAACTGCAAGGCATGTGGTGCGAAGAAGAATAGCATGAAATAAGTATGAAGAACATGAAAAATATTTCTTGGAAACCACTCAGATAGAGCTATTCAACAAGTTCAAAGAAGAGAGTCGTCAAATTCATGTTTCACTCAGTGCTTTTGTTCAACAAAAACCATGGTATGTAAAACCTATCACCGTATGAGAAACTTGTTGTTTCCTTTATCATGTGGAATTTGAGTTATATTATAACACATTCCTTGATTTTGGTAGAACATTATGGAAGGATTCACCTCCTCCTTCCACTATCCATGATTTCATATCTCAAATTCTATGTGAAAGAGAAAGCAATGAACTATTTTACAAAAAGAAATGTGGTGGTGGTAAAAAATGCGATGATTGTGGAAATTTGACTAAATTTCAAAACAAATATCGTATTGATATAAATGATCAATCATTATCCAACATGAAAGTGAAATGGAAGAGATATGAATATATCGATACATCGATTCAAGGTGCAAATAGTGTTAAAAGAATTGAATTAATAGAAGACAAATTTTTTTTGATAGACTTTTTGAGAAAGTTTGAGGCAAAAATTTACAAATACACCAAGCATTCCCATAGAGCTCGATGGCAAGACTTGCAATTCAAAAAATCTCATGAAGTTTTTCCACCAGGGACCATTTTGTCAGTGATTGATTTTGTAGAAAATTACACATTTGTTCCACAAAAAGAAATTCAGAGTGAATACTATCATTCTGACCAAGTCTCCATGCTCGTCCATATTCTATATAGACATGCTGAAAAAAATGTCGATCATATAGAAAGCACGAGTGAAAATCGACATATTATTAAATAATATCACTTTTATATCAGTGACGATCATACACATGATACATGTTTTGTACAACATTGTTTTGGAAAAATTTATGATTCCTTGAAAAATCATGGAATAACATTCAATGAACATTGGATATGGTCAGACAGATGTGCAGGTCAATTCAAATCTGCACGATCATTCTTTTGGTTGTGTTGTCTTCATAAGAAAACCTGCATTCAACATTGTTGGAATTTCTTTGAGACTGGCCATGGAAAAGGGGAACATGACGGTGCAGGAGCATGCATAAAACGAGCACTTCGAAGATATCAAGTGAACCACTCTGCAAGCCGACTTGTGAATGCCAAAGAAGTTGTTCAATGGTGCCTCACTACTCTAAGCCATGAGACTAACCCATCAAGGGAAGCGCGAAGGTACATTCAATTTAATTTATATTGGAAATCTAATTTTAAACATTGTACATTTATTGTGCAATGATTATCTTTGATTGTATTTTGATATCATATTTACTAATTCTTCTTTTAATTTTCCATATAAAGGTTTTTTTTGCATATTGGAATCGAAGACGTAGATAGATCAATTGGAAGTGACGTTGAAACAATAAAAGGCACTTGAAAATTGCATTCAATTCAAACAAAGTCGTCCAGAAATGTGTTTTCATTGGATAAAAGAAAATATTCTTGTTTTTGTGATGTTTGCAAAGACAACACAAAATCCAATGACGTTTGTGAAAACAAAATGTATGTGAATGATTGGAAACATACAGAGCTAAATACAAAGGGCAAAATTTCTGTTGCAATTTTTGAAGAAATTCAATCAGAGGAAACTACAATATCATCCGATGGTGATCGAGTTTCTGATCTTGTTAGAAAAGGTAACATTTGAATTAATTTCTAATGATTTAAAGATCTAGAAATAAATTTAAATATGTATAATTTTGTTAAGTTTTTTTTATTGTGCAGGAGATGTTTTTGCTGTAATTGCACCTATTGACAATGATGAAAATGTGAAGTATTATTTGATGCGTTGCACTGAACGAAAAATGAAATTATTACAAAACTATAATGATCACGGATTTCAATATGACAGAGGGTCTATTATACTGAAAGGTTATTTTTTCAGACAAACTCATCAAAGTGGATACTTTGTTTACTTTGAAGACTATGAACCTGATTCCATAATTTGTCAATATAGTCACTTGGTGTGTGCAGCATGCATAAAGTTGATAGAAGTTCATTCAAAGAAAAAATCGAAAATTAAGAGATGGAAAATGTCAAAATCCGATCATGAACGGATTATTGAAGATGGAATTCCATTAGAATTTTTTTGATTGAATTGTCCAACAATTTATTATCTTTGGATTAAATATGTTTTAGAACTTCCAGTACTCAACTAAAAATTAAGTTTCTTATGCTATTTGTGCAAGTGTTTGCACATGTACACAAATTGTTTTGGTACATGCACATGCTCTAGTATCAACTGAAAGTAGCTTTTCTATACATGTGCATTGATGAAAAATGTTACATGTATTGGATATATATATATATATATATATATGTTCTAGAATGCAATTAACTAGAACTAGTTTTTCTATGTGCATTAATGAAAAAGTAGTTGGATTTTCCGGTAAAAAGTATCCACAATGTAAATAAATCATCCGTAGTATAGATTTTTACAAATATTCCTTTCAGACAAGAGACTCGGAGCACTTCTCCGAATTTTGGTGGGATTTGACCCACATCTCTATTCCTGATTGAAAATCTAGTACAAAATTTGTTTTTCTAATGGTCAGATATGTTCAATGTGCATTGATGAAAAATGTTACTTGTATTGGATAGATATGTTCTAGAATGCAATTAATTTTTCCAAGTAATTTTTCTATGTGCATTGATGAAAGACTAGTTGGATTTTCTAGTAAAAAGTTTTCACATTGTAAATAAATCAACAAGGCTACCTATTTGAGTGCATTAACAACATTGACCCAAATTCAACAAACATATATATGTAATAGAATTATATTTCCAATCAAAATTAAAGGGATAATTTGTACATATATCTACATTTTTAAACTCTTTTTTAAATTAGAGCTCAATTGATACATGGTTCTAGTTGCATTGAAAAGCTATGTTCTTCCTATTGGAAAATTTTTCATTCAAACAAGACTACATGTAGAGATCAAAAGAAATCTTAAAATTCCAAATGTATTTCAACCATCCAAAAGGGATTTGTGCAACATTAATTGACATGCCATGCCAATTATAGTGAACAACTATCCAATAGAAACATTTAACATTATATACCACATGTGCCAAATGTAGATTGAAACCATCCAAAACTTTAAAATTTTAATTTTTTTTTGATAATATATCATGCAACATTAAAACATTAAACATTTAAAACATTAAATATCAAATGCGAAATGTAGATCAAAACCATTCAAAACTTGAGTTTTAAAAACTTTTTGATTATATATATCGTGCAATGTTACTTCACATGCCATGCCAATTATAGTTCAACTAGATGCAATAGAAAAATTTTAAATTATATACCACATGTGCCAAATGTAGATTGAAACCATCCAAAACTTAAGTTTTAAAAACCTTTTGATTATATATCGTGCAACATTAAAACATTAAATATCACATGCGAAATGTAGATTGAAACCATCCAAAACTTGAGTTTTAAAAACTTCACATGCCATGCCAATTATAATTCAACTATCCAATAAAAACATTTAACATTATATCACTGCCAAATGTAGATTGAAACCATCCAAAAATTTTAAATTTTAATTTAACAAAAAATTATAGATCACAACATTACTTCACTTGCCAAATGTACTTCAAGCATCCAAAACTTAAATTTTAAAAACAAAACAAATTATAACACGTCATTACATAACATGCCAAATGTAGTTTAGATGACAACATTAATTTATAGATGACAACATTACTTCACATTCACATGCCAAAAGTACTAAAACCATCCAAAAATTAAATTTTTGAAATAAAACAAATTATATTAACAATGTAATAAAATATGTCCAAAGATTGTAGATCTCACAAGTATCAAACTGTATCAAGTTTAACAAATTTTAAGACCATCTAAATCTTGAAATCAAATCTACAAATCATGTCCATCAAATTGTTGGGTCTGGAGCCTGATTATCTTGTTTACTTTGTATCACAACATTGGACCCCTGTACCTTAAATGGGGCAGCAATGCCGCCCGTAAATTAATCGCTATCGTTGGGGGTCCAAGGGGGGGCGGCAATGACTTTATGGAGCCCCCCCCTAGCGGGGGTTTTCAAGGGAAACACCCCCAAAGCTAAAAACAGATGTAAAATTTCCTTGTAAAAGATAGTAATTTCTAGTTAATCTCGGTTGTTCATTAGGCAAATGATCTGACGGTAGAAGTTATGTTTAGTTTATGGTTTTTTTGCAATAGAAGGCAACCCCTCAATTTTATGAGGGTATTGTATTGCGGCTGTGTATTGTATGTGTATTCTCAGAGCGAGAAACAGAAGGGGAGACTATGAGAGAGAACAGAGGATATTACAGTGGATCTGCTGTAGGTTGTGTCTCTTCATTTTGTTGGATAATAGAAAGGAAGGACTGGCTGTTCAGGGTGGATGTAGCCCAAACTGGGTGAACCACGTATATCTGTGTCTCTCTGTTTTTATGTGTTTTGTGTGCTTGTATTTTCCGCATATTTTATGTGTTGTATTTCTCTGTAATATATAATTTTCTAACAAATGGTATCAGAGCCGAAGGTATATTTGGCTGATAAACTCGCAGGAAAGAAGGGTTCCTGATTCGAGTGGGAGTAATGGTAGAAGATGGTAAGTTTAGGGTCGAGAAATTTAACGGCCAAAACTTCCCGCTATGGAAGATGCAGATGGAAGATTATCTGTATCAGAAAGATCTGTACCTACCATTGAGTGGAAAAACAAAGAAGCTAACGACCATGACAGACGCGGAATGGAACATTCTCGATAGAAAGGCACTCAGAACAGTATCGTTGTGCCTTGCGACATCAGTGGCCTTCAATATTTTGAAGAAAACAACAACAGAGGGTTTGATGCAGATGTTGGCGAAAATATGTGAAAAACCCTCGGCCTCAAACAAGGTATTTCTTATGAAATGATTATTTAATATGAAGATGTCGAAAGGTGGATTTGTTGCAGACCATTTAAATGATTTTAATACAGTTACCAGTCAGTTAAGTTCTGTAGGGGTAACCTTTGATAATGAAGTTAGAGCTCTGTTATTATTATGCTGATTTCCAAAAAGCTGGAATGGTTTAGTTATGGCCATTAGTAACTCTTTCTTTGGATCTAGTACTTTAAAGTTTGATGATGTTTTCGGTGCTATCCTTAGCGAGGAAATGCGGCGGAAAAGATATGGTGAGACATTGGGTAATGATTTGAGTTCAGAGTCTAGGGGAAGAAGAATGGAAAGAGGAAAGATCTCGGGATATCGCAGTAAATCAAGGAAAGACAGATCCAAGTCCAGATCGGGGATAGTGTGCTGGAAATGCGGAAAGAAATGACACCTAAAGAAAGAATGTAGATCTCGGAAGGGAAAAGAAGGAGATACACAGCAAGAAAACAATCATGAAGCAAATGTGACAGGTGATGTGTTACAAGATGCTTTGATTCTTTCTTTCGAAAATGTTACTGATTCTTGGTTTGTAGATTTAGGGGCTTCACTCCATGCCACACCTGATAAGAAATATTTTCATGACTATGTTCAAGGAGATTTTGGACAAGTCCGTTTGGGTGATGATAAACCCTGTAAATTTTTTGGAATGGGTAAGGTTCTTGTAAAACAGCAGAATGGAAACCAATGGATATTAAAGGAGGTAAGGCATGTTCCAGATCTAAAGAAAAATCTGATTTCAACAGGGAAATTAGGCAGTGAAGGTTGTGTTACAACTTTCACAAATAAATCTTGGAAGGTCACCAAAGGAGCCCAGGTAATAGCAAAAGGCGAAAAGGTTGGTACATTGTATTTATGCAATGATATTTCTAAATATTTTAATGTTTTAACTTCCAAAGGAGCAGATGCAACATTATGGCATCATAGGCTTGGACACATGAGTGAGAAGGGGATGAAGATTCTTCACTCAAGAAATTTGTTGCCAGGTTTGAAGAATGTTGATTTGGATTTCTATAAAAATTTCATTTATGGAAAACAAAAGAGAGTCATATTTCTCAGAGTTGGGAAAGAAAAGAAGAGCGAAAAATTGGAGCTTGTGCATACAGATGTATGGGGACCTGGTCAGGTATCATCTCTCGGTGGCTCTCGCTATTATGCTATGTTTATTGATGATGCAACTAGAAAAAATTGGATTTATTGTATTCAAAATAAATATATTGTATTTGATACTTTCAAGAAATGGAAAGCTTTGGTTGAGATTGAGACAAGAAATAAGTTGAAGTGTCTCAGATCAAAAAATGGAGGTGAATATTGTAGCAAAGATTTTGATAGGTACTGTTCAGAGCATGGAATTTGTAGAGAGAAGACAGTTCCAAGAACACCACAAGAAAATGGTGTGTCAGAAAGGATGAATAGAACAATCATGGAGGGTGCAAGTTTCATGAGATTGCATGCAGAATTGCCTTTACAATTTTGGGCAGATATTGTAGATATTGCTGTTTATCTAATAAATAGAGGGCCTTCAAGTTCCTTGGATAGTGGTATTCCAGAGGAAGCATGGACAGGTAAAAAGGTAAACTACTCTTTTTTAAAGCTTTTTAGTTGTGAGGGCTTTGTCCATATTAATAAAGAAAATAGAAAAAAGCTTGAGGCAAAATCAAAGAAATGTACCTTTATTGGATATGGTGTTAATGATTTTGGTTATCGCTTATATGATTATGAAAATCACAAAATCATTAGGAGCAGAGATGTAATATTCAATGAAAAGGTATTTTATAAGAATCAGTTGCAGGAAAAGAAACAGGAAAAAGAAAGCAAGGAATACACGATTCTTGATGAGATAACTGAAAAAGTAAAGGTGCTTGAAAATAATAATAATCAACAACCACAACAGTAGCAACCACCACAACAGTAACAAGCACCTCAAACACCTGAAATTGGTGTTAGAAGATCTACCAGGATAAGTAGACCCCCTGAACGATACTCTCCCTCATTATATTATTTATTGTTGACTGATTTTGGTGAACCCGAATGTTATGAAGAAGCAATGTAGGTTGAAAGCAGGAAGAAGTGGGAGCTAGCCATGGAAGAAGAGATGGACTCCTTAATGCATAACTAGACTTGGGACTTAGTCAGGTTGCCTACAGGTAAAACTACATTGCAGAATAAATGGGTTTACAGGCTGAAGGAAGAAGATGGAGGAAAACAGAGGTACAAAGCTAGACTTGTGGTGAAGGGGTTTGCACAAAATAAAGGTATTGATTTTGATGAAATATTTTCTCCAGTTGTGAAGATGAATTCAATCAGAACTATCTTAAGTCTTGTAGCAGCGGAAGATTTACATCTTGAATAGTTAGATGTAAAGACAACATTTCTCCATGGAGATTTGGAGGAAGAAATATACATGCAGCAACCAGAAGGATATGAGGTAAAAGGGAAAGAAAAATTGGTGTGTAGGTTAAAGAAGAGCTTGTATGGCTTAAAACAGGCTCTAAGGCAGTGGTATCTAAAATTTGACAAGTTTATGTCTGAACAAGGTTATACTAGATGTCACTCTGATCATTGTGTTTATCTAAAAAAGACAAATGATGGAAGCTATATTATATTGTTATTGTATGTAGATGACATGCTTGTTACAGGGTCTAACATGCAAGAAATAAATGTGCTCAAAAGAAAATTGGAAAATTCTTTTGCAATGAAGGATTTGGTAGCTGCAAAACAAATCCTTGGTATGAGGATAACTAGAGACAGGAAAAATCGCAAATTAACATTGTCTCAGAATGAGTACATAGAAAAGGTGTTGAAAAGATTTAATATGCAGAATGAAAAACCAGTTAGTACACATTTTGCTAGCCATTTCAAACTTAGTAAGGAGATGTGCTCCAATACCCACGAAGAAATGGAATATATGTCTAAAGTTCCATATGCATCAGCAGTTGGAAGCTTAATGTATGAAATGGTCTGCACAAGGCCTGATATTGCACATGCAGTGGGAGTTGTAAGCAGGTACATGAATAATCCAGGAAAAGAACATTGGATGGCAGTAAAATGGATTCTCAGATATTTGAGAGGTACCACAAATCAAACATTATGCTTTGGTGGTTCAAACATTGCTCTACAGGGATATGTTGATGCAGATATGGCAGGTGACATAGATAATAGGAGGAGCACTACAGGATATGTATTTACTGTAGGTGGAACAGCTGTGAGTTGGGTTTCAAAAATCCAAAGTGTTGTTGCACTTTCAACAACAGAAGCAGAGTATGTTGCTACTATAGAGGCTAGTAAAGAAATGATTTGGTTACAAAGGTTTATGGATGAATTGGGTAAGAAGCATGATATGGGCATGCTATACAGTGATAGATAAAGTGCCATTCATCTTGCAAAGAACTCAACATTTAATTGTAGGACTAAACACATACATCTTAAGTACCATTTCATATGTTCAGTATTGGAAGATGGAGAGTTGAAGCTGTAAAAGATATACACTAGCTAGAATCCTGTACACATGCTAACAAAAGTTGTAACCAGGGAGAAACTGAGAACATGCTCAGTTTAAATTGGTCTTCAAGGATGATGATGAAGATGAGAAACAACGAGGTCCAAGGAGGAGTCATTGTCCAACAAATGAAGCAGCAGTGGAGTTGCTACAATTAGTCTCCAAGTGGGAGATTGTTGGGTGTGGAGCCCAATTATCTTGTTTACTTTGTATCACAGCATTCGACCCCTATACCTTAAATGGGGCGGCAACGCCACCCATAAATTGATCGCTGCCGTGGGGGGTCCAGGGGGGGCAGCAGTGACTTTATGGAGCCCCCCACTGGCAGGGGGTTTCAGGGGTAGCACCCCCAAAGCTAAAAATAGATGTAAAATTACCTTGTAAAAGTATAGTAATTTCTAGTCAATCTCGGCCATTCATTAGGAAAATGATCTAACAGTAGAAGTTATGTTTAGTTTAGGGTTTTTTTCCCTAGAAGGCAACCCCTCGCTTTTATGAGGGTATTGTATTGCGGCTGTGTATTGTATGTGTATTCTCGGAGCGAGAAACAGAGGGGGAGACTGTGAGAGAGAATAGAGGATATTACAGTAGATCTGTTGTAGGTTGTGTCTCTTCATTTTGCTAGATAATAGAAAGGAAGGATTGGTTGTTCAGGGTGGACGTAGCCCAAACTGGGTGAACCACGTATATCTATGTCTCTCTGTTTTTATGTGTTTTGTGTGCTTTTATTTTCTACATATTTTATGTGTTGCATTGCTCTGTAATATATAATTTTCTAACACAAATAGAAACAGATCTAGTGTCTTTCCTATCAGGGTCTCAATCCGCGCCCTATCATGTGAAGCATCATGGGAAACCTACATACACAATGCACATGTACTTGAACATTAAAATTTGATGTTTTAAAAATGAGTGAGAATATATATATCTATAACTTCATGTAAAAAACAAAATATAACAAAAAAATCATGCAATACTTAAGAGAAAGCCCTCCAGCTCGATGAACAAACATTCACTCTACAGAACATCCGTAACTAAACTCAACACTATATATAAAGTAAAATATATATATATATATATATATATATATATATATATATATATATATATATATATATATATATATATATATATATTAAAAATTAAATGAAATGGCATGGAGATATATAAGCCTATTTTTATAATAATATTAAAAAGAACCAAAGACAACTTGTTCAGAATGTTGTGGGATGGTCTCATTCCGCCACTTCCCTTCAGAGTCCCGGATTGTTCAAAATCTCAGGTCCCCTGACTGAGCAAAAATTTAAATAACTCAACATATATATATATATATATATATATATATATATATATATATATATATTTATATCTCAATTTTTAATGGAACTTTTTAAGGTGGAATATATATATATATATATATATATATATATAACTTTTAAACATAAATTTTAAACTTGTGAAAAATTTTCCATACTTGTGGCTCATCTCTCAAGGAAGTAGAAGGTACATCTCCCAAGGAAGAATAAGGTACCGCCATCCCAAAAACATTGGACGGAATCGGTATCTGTTAAAACATTTTATCAAATTGTATATACATATTGTTAGTATGAATCTTTTGTCGAAGTGTATGAAAAAATACCACTTTAGCTATGCATAACTTATAGCCCTAACAGCAAGTAAGGCTGCCAATATCTTCAGATCTGCGGTTAGTTGTTCAAAATAATTACTGCAAACATACAGATCTATACATGAAAATACATTAAGCAGTAAAAAGAAGATTTTGCTCCATGCATCCAATAGACAACGCAAGAACCATATATTGAAAGAATTTTTTGTATTAAGGGGCACCTGGGAGGAAAACAAGAAGGTGTATCCAATTCTCCTTAATGGGATGGGTTCTTGGAAGTACTCAGCACTTCAGATCTAGCATTTCTCTCTCTTGTTGTTGTAGAAAACCCAGACTAAGATAGAACTCAAAGGGAGCTCATACAACAAATAATGGTGATGAAGAATGTGACCAAGTGTATAGATCCAGAGTGATCTAATAGGCAACAAAAGGTGAAGAATGGTAGGAAAACCCTCCTATTTATAGAAAAATATTGGGTCATTCTAGATCTTGGTGCATGATTAAAATAATGTTAACCAAATCTAGATCCACCTTTTATGGAATATTTTATTATATTTGTTGGAGGGAAAAAGTATTTGACTTGGGTCAAATCCCTTTATTTGTCAATAATAAATAAATAAATGATTTATTTATCTCTTTAAGGAAGTGGTTGAAGGATAATCAAATAAATAATGATTTATTTAATTATTTGTGGGTGATTTGGTCATATTTAACAAGGAATATTATCTAAATAAGATTTAAATAATTATTCCTAGAAATTAATAAGATAAATAAAGGTTTATCTAATTAATTTCTTTGTTTTAGGTTAAACATGACTGGGAATAATAATTAAATTATGATTTAATTAATTACTCCATAAGGAAAATTAAACAAATATAGGTTTGTTTAATATTCCCTTTTGGGGTTTCCTATCTAGACCATAAACAACCTAATAAATGTGTTTTATTAAGTTATTTCACATAGTGAAAGCAATTTTACTTAGGGTAAAATTGGTCTTACATGGTGTGCTTGGGTCCATCTAATGAGAATAAGTTAGATGACCAAAAAATGGTGTAACACATACATGTACATGTGTGCACAACTATTTATTTTAAAATCACTTAAAAAACACTAACATTTGCCAACATATCTTGATGGTCAGACCCATCTACATTGTTTGAACTAGAGGTCCCGAACGTGACATTAACATTTTCGTCATGCATCATGTGTGATAACTACAAATGGTGTTTTAACATATAATCATACATTTTTGTTAGATTAATGTACATACAAATAAATGTATACATGTACATACATATGTATTTATTACAAATTGTACATATGTATATGTATGTTAAAATAATTTCAAACCCTAAGGTCATTAACACATACTGTTCTAGTGCCCTCTTCCTCATGAAGAATTAGGTCTTGCAAACCATTGCGAATTTTTTTTTCATATATTCGGAGATCTTCAACATTCACGTTGTCAATCTCCTCATATGTACAATACGCAAAATTGGCATGTGCATTTTCACGTGCTCATTGTCGATTTAAACAAACATTGACTCCACCCAATCCATTGTAAACATTGTCAATCATAACATCCCTTGCTTCTCGACTTATTTGAGAAGTCGCATCCATCTTTGACCGCAAATTTTCAACTCGAAAAGGTTGACTCACCAAAGGCGGCTCAGGGCGAAGCAACTCCACATCTCACTTAGTGCCCTTACGGTCATATAATCAACCTTTCCTTGGGCCAAAAAATTCTGATGAAAGGTCATTGTAGTTGGGTTTCATACCCAAAAAAAATTCTGCGTAAAATATTTGTGCAAAATAAACAAGAACCTCATTTTTCCATGGGAGCCTTCCATAGGACGCAAGCTTCCTATCATAAAAATAGCGAGCTATGTTTTGGTGCTTGAAATATTACACCTTCAACATTTTTCTTTTTGTCCCTTCCTTGAAATTAAACATTGACATGGCCACATCTTTTGTAACTTTTTGTTTTACATCCTCCCATTTAATTGGACCCATTACTGTTTCCTTTCTCCTTGTCATCACTTCTACAAATGTATCAGTCATTGGCCCAAGAGTTCTGTACACATTTACAATTTCACCCAATGAATGTGTAACTATTTCAAGGCTTTGTCGACTCTTAGCAAGTGGAGACAAAGCCACGAGATCTCTCTGCAATTTTGCATAAAGTCTTTCACACCTTTGTAAGGTGCATTGCGCCAAGTTTGTTTCCCATGGTATATTAGTAATGTTGGCCAAATAAGTTGTGCTGGGTAGACAACCTCCTTCTTGAATGTAGCGGTCTACCCTACGTCTATTTTGACCACTAGTTGGAACATTTTCAGCCTCTGCATCAATATATCTAAAATTTCGTATATTAGAAAAAAAACATGTAAAAAAAGTTGTACAAATTTAATGAAAAAATATTGAAATTGATGGCAACCTTGATGTTGTTGGTTAGCATCTTCTCCAACATGACCCTACTGAGAACCAGACCCAGAATGACCCTGCTGAGAACCAGACCCAAAATGACCCTGCTGAGAACCAGTAGCCGTTGATTGGCCTTCGGGGGAATAAATATCACCCCCTTCACGCAACCTGCTACCACTCATTAATGGCCCTCTAAGTGGATTTGAACCACCACCAACCTCTCGATATGAGAGAGAAGCTTCATAAACAAATACGAATTTATAATCAATTGAAAAATACATTCATGTGTACATATAAATACATATACATATTCATTGATTAAATTGCGTGAACCATACCAAGACTGGTTGAACCATGGGCACACTCCATGGATGGAGTAGAAACCCTTCTCCTCTTACCTCCTAAAAATTAAAAAATTAAACTTATCAACAAATAATTTAACTCACAAAGTTAATAAAAAATCAATTCCATATGTACACACATATATGGAGATTTAAGATTATATTTAAATACCATGAACATCCCCCGATCCTTGAACCTCCATATCGGATTCAGCTAATCTTCGTCATTCATCCTCCATGATATATATATATCTATTGGTGGAAATTTAAACAAAATAGATTTCAAAAGATCAATTTGTAATTTAGTGTACACAAATTATGTAGAACACAACTTTCAAAGCAATAATTGATGTGTGAAACTCAATTTAAGCAAAAAATAAATTATAAAAATGATAATTTCACCAAATTTCGCTTTACATGGTGGGAGCACACTTGGTATAAAATTGAAAAAAACACATGGTCATTAAAAAATAAGCGTGAAACTCCATTTAAACAAACTCCATTTAAACAAAAATTTCTTGAAGTCTCTGCATTTTAATTTTATAAAAACGTAAAGTTCACTTGTTGCAAATGTGAATTTCACCAAGTTGCACTTTACATGGTGTGGTGGGAGCACACTTAGTATATAATTGAAAAAAACACATGGTCATTAGAAAAGACGCATTTATAAGTAAACAACACAAACATATCCAAGATATGTTACAATGCCCATCAATAAATTTTGAAGGGGAGCGTCTCAACACTGATTCATCTTTGAGAGATGAATCTTGAATTTTACCTTAAATTTGTTGTGTTTTATGGATATTAAAATGAATAACTTATATTTAGATCCATTCCAGAGATTGACTGTAGGGGCATTTACTAGATATGTCACATTTCATAAAAGATGAGATCCAGAGGCTACCTGGCCCTTTACAGACTCTTCTTATAGAACTTGTAGAAGTAAACACTAGAGGCATTAACAACATCCAAGAACATTTTCATGCTCAGACATGGGAATGTGTCTCTTTCCCTATGCATAAAAATAGTTCAAGGTAGTTAATATTCATAGACATGTCATCAAGCAGGTCAACGTGATCATCCCCAACTTACTTTTCATGAAATTAGGCTTGGAATCCTGTACAACCTGGTGGATGGAGTTGAATTGGAACTAGGTCAAGGCCTTTACAAAATACATGCTACTGAATAACACTTACTAGGTTATGCCAAAAAATAAAGTGGGAGAAATGTTTTCTCCTCGAGGTTATCCAATTGGGTGTGTAATACCAACTTCACCCATTTCCTAATAGGTTTCTCTCTTAGGTTACAAAGTGTCTTAGGCTATTAACTTCCACAGACCTCAATAGATTATTAGAGCTGGAATTCTATTTCTCAAGTGTGTAAGAGAAGAAATAATTCTTTGTTAGGTCCCTATATTACTAGTATAGTCCCTTATTGTTATTAGTGTAACCCCCTTATTGTTATTATTGTACCCTTGGAACCCCCATTTTGTTATTATTGTGCCCTTAAATTATTATTGTTAGGTCGGCTAGGATTACATTGTGGCCCACTAGCATTATATTATGGCCACATGGACTCCTATATATAGAAAGGAGGTTTTGTAAATTGTATCATCCAAGAATTATTCATTTATGTAATGTATTGGAGGTTTCCCCCTCAAATTGGCTTATTTCTAAGGCGTTGTTTGGAGCTAGTTACACAACATTTGGTATCAGAGCTTTAGATTCTAGGGTTTCGCTTCTCCAAACAGGTCATCGTGGTATTTTCGCTATAAATGTTTTTCTACAAAGTTTCACAAGCTAAAATTTTTAGGGTGCGAAGCTGAGATCTTGAGGAATATTGTCTAAAAATTTTAGAGTTTGGTTCACAATATTTTCGGAGATATGATATGTGGAAGTTAGGTCTTTTTTTAGGCTCCTAAACAGGTCATCGTGGCATTTGCGCTATAAAAAAAATTTATTCGAAGGTTCAGAATCTGAAATTTTTATGGTGTGAAGCTGAAATCCTAAGGAAACTTGTCGCAAAAGTTTAGAGTTTTTTTCACAATATTTTTGGAGATATGATCTGTGTAAGGTAGTGCTTTTTCAAGCTCCCGAATTTCATCACAAAGAGGTGATTGTGGGAAAAGTTCAATAACTCTCTCTCTCTGAGCATCAGATTGGAGTGCCGTAAAAATTGGTTGCAAGTACACAGACTGTAGTTTCTTAGATATCAATTTCAGAGGTGAAGGATGGAACAATGACACGTGGCAAGTCGTACAAATTTTCTCTACTGAAACAGTCCATAATTAGGTCATTGTGGGAGATTGGACATAACTTTGTCTTGGAGAATCCAAATCAGGTCAGATCTGTGCCATTCAAAAGAGAATTCAGAGGGCTAATTTAGTGCTTAATTTCAAATATTGAAGAGCCACAATCATATAGATAATCCAATTTCAATATTGAGCTCCTCAAAAGAAAGAAAAAGGTGTGTTTCTTTTTCCGAATTGCATAAGTCTTGTTTGAAGAATCAATTTGAATTTATTCCAAGGGCATATTGTAGAATAGATATCATTATTGGGTTCTAAAATATGCCCCATAAAAATATTTCAACACCCATTAAGCCTTTAGAAGGCTCTACTATGACTCATGAAGATGAAGAATTGCAACATGATCTATCAAAATTACAAGAGCAAGTGCAACAAATTTCACTCTCGCAAAGAGACACAAAAAATGAAATGGAAGTTTTGAAGATAGGCGTGGAAGTGAAGATGGACGGTTTGAAGAAAGGCGTGGAAGCTAAGATGGATGTCTTGGAAGCTAAGATGGATGACATGAAAGACAACATGGAAAACATGAAGAATGATCTAAAAGTAGACATAGAAGGTTTGACAAAGTTGATACAAGAAATGTTTCCTAATGGTGAAAAGATAGTAGAAGAACCTCATGATGAGAACAAAATTAATGTTAATCGTGATTTCATAAACTCTCATTTTTGCAGGAAGAACCACCATATTCCAAAAATGGATATGAGGAAGTTTGATGGAAAGGATCCTGTAACATGGATACTACAGATGGAGAAATATTTTGATCTCCATAACGTGCAAAACACACAAAAGGTACGCATTGCAACTTTACATTTATAACAAAATACATTTGTATGGTATCGATGGCTTTTCTCCCGTAAAAAAATTGTCACTTGGTCAATTTTTATGGAGGAAATGATAGAACATTACGAGGATACAAAGAGCAACACCTTCTTTAGCCAATTGATAAATCTTAAACAAAAGGGTTTAGTGGGGCAGCACATTGAGGACTTCCAAAAATTTAATATAAGGGTAAATGATATTCCAGAGGAACACAGGATCGATCTCTTCATAGGCACTTTAAAGGATAACATCCAACATTAAGTTCGCATTTTGGAACCGGATTCATTGGAGAAGGCATTCAGATTGGCAAGAAAAGTTGAATGTAAAATAATGGCGACAAGGAAGCCTACCACTCAATTCTATAAAGAAGGAAGTGTTCCTACGCCTATATTTCCACAACCTACAAGGTTGACACCACAACAATTGGAAGAAAAAAGAGAAAAAGGGCTTTGCTACAGTTGTGATAGCAAATACACTAAAGGTCATAAGTGTGCTGAGAATAAATTATTTTACATAGATTGTGAAGAGGAAGAAAAAAATGAACAAGAAGAGGACATACACCAGGAACCAGCTCTAGAAGAGGAAGAAATGAATCTGACCATATCATGTAATGCACTGGCAGGACTTAACACTCCTCAAACTATCAAGATAGAAGGACATATCAAGAAGAAAAAGGTAATAATGTTGATAGATTTAGGTAGCACCCATAATTTTATTCATTATAAGGTAGCCAAGGAATTAAATTGTTTCCTATACCCAACACCAGAATGTCAAGTGATGGTTGCAAATGGAGGAACTATAAATTGCTCTGGAAAATGCCATAATATCAAGCTAAACATGGGGGAATATGTATTGACTAGTCCAATTCTTTCCATTCCTATGGGAGGTGCTGATGTTGTACTAGGAGTACAATGGTTACAATCTTTGGGGACGGTAGCTTTTAATTTTCAAGAACTTTTCTTGAAATTTTTTTCAGAAGGAAAGGAAGTTGAATTATGGGGTATTGAAGGGAAGCCAGGAAGGATAATAAGCTCTAATGTCATGACAAAGCTTCTAAAGAAAGAACAACGAGGCGTAATTGCACAATTATGCTCACTAGAAGTTCCAACATCAAAATCATCTATTTTTGCAGATCTCCAACAAGTCTTGGACAATCATTCCAAGGTGTTTGAAACTCCCAAAGTACTCCCACCTATTCGTGATCATGATCATTATATTCATTTTATTCCAGGAAGCGTTCCTCCAAACATTAGGCCCTATAGATATCCTTACATCTAAAAGAGCGAAATTGAACGTATGATTGTAGAAATGTTAGAGGCGGGTATAATTCAACCTAGTCAAAGTTCTTTCTCTACTCCTGTAGTATTGGTATACAAGAAGGATGGATCATGGTGAATGTGTCTGGATTATAGGAAGCTCAACAAGCTCACCATTAAAGATAAATTTCCGATTCTTGTGATTGATGAATTATTGGATGAATTACATGGAGCAATTTATTTTACCAAGTTGGATCTTTGTTCAGGATATCATCAAATTAGAATGAAGACTGAAGATATTCCAAAAATAGCATTTCGAACTCATGAGGGTCATTATGAATTTTTGGTCGTGCCTTTTGGCCTTACCAATGCACCTTCTACATTTCAAGGGTCGATGAATTCCATTTTCAAACCCTTCCTTAAAAAATTTGTGCTAGTATTTTTTGATGATATGCTAATCTATAGCAAGTATTGGAAGGATCATGTTGAACATGTTGACAGGGTGCTCAAACTATTGCAGGAGAAACAATTATATGCAAAAACATCCAAATGTTTCTTTGGAGTACAAGAGGTGGAATATCTAGGTCATATTGTATCTCACAAGGGTGTTAAAGTAGACCCTAACAAAATTAAAGCCATTAAGGAATGGAAATTCCCCACAACCATAAAGCCGTTATGAGGATTTCTCGGGTTAATAGGGTATTATTGCAAGTTTGTTAAGAATTATGGGAGAATAGCAACAACTCTAACAACATTATTGAAGAAAGATGCATTTTCATGGACTCCTGAAGCAACTAAGATGTTTGAACATCTTAAAGAGGCAATGTGCCTAGCACCGGTCTTAGCTACACTAGACTTCACAAAAACCTTTATTGTGGAATGTGATGCCTCAGGAAATGGAATTGGTGTTGTTTTAATGTAGGAAGGAAGACCCATTGCTTTTTAAAGCCATCCAATCAAAGGAAAGTATTTACAGAAACCTATTTATGAGAAGGAAATGTTAGCAATATTGCATGCACTAAAGAAATGGAGAACTTACCTAATGGGAAGACACTTCAAGGTAAAAACTAATCATGATATTCTTAAAAAAAAATTGGAACAAAGACTATCTTCAGAATAGCAGCAAAAATGGGTCACAAAGATGTTGGGTTATGACTTTGAAATAATCTACAAAAAAGGAAAGCTTAATGTTGTTGCAGATGCACTCTCAAGAAAGAATGAAGAGGTGGAAGCATTTCTTTGTGCCATTTCTATAATCCAACCAGATTGGATAACCAAAGCAAGAGAGGAATGGAAGAAGGACAAAGATGTATGGACACTCATTCAAAATGTTGGGTATGTGTTATATTCTTTCCACGACTAGCCCCACGCGTTGTACGTTGCATCGGGCGCAGCATGGGGGAGGCAACCCCCACTGTTGGGGTCTGGGGCAGCGCCCTGGCGAAATTTTTTTTTGGTGTGCGGACCCACCCATGTTTTGTGCATGAGTTTGCACATGGTTTTGGGGTACGATGGTTTTCAGCCCCTGGTATTTTGTAGATCCGGTTAAGGGAACTACGGTTATGTTCTAATCCAGGGTTAATGGATTGGGGTTTATGTATGCTTTGGCATGTATATATATGTGTTGTAACACTAAAAGGAATATAATGAAAAATCAAGCTGGTCGTCCCGATTTTGGGTCGTCCCGATTTGGGATCCAGGGGAAAATCTCTGTGTTTATCTGTTTTATGTTTTATGCTCTCTCTATCGTTTATTTTCTGTTATATGATTCGTGTGTAGATAATTTATGTTTAGGGTTAAAAACTACATTTGGTATCAAAGTTGTTTCGGCTTCAAGGGGACGCCTTTAATTCTGAGGTTTTTTTGCTCGGGCCTCAGGTAGACCCTGTTCAGTGGGAGATCTGCGGGATTGATTCTTGTGGTGAAAGAAGATGGCGAGCGGTGGAAAGATAGAGATCAGAAATTTAATGGTCAGAGTTTTGAGTTGTGGAAGCTCAAGATGGAGGATCTGCTGGTGGATAAAGATCAGTGGATCACGGTAGATCTAGGTACTAAACCAACGGTAATGTCAGATGAAGACTAGAAGAAGCTGGATCGGAAGGCAAAGAGCACAATACGGTTGTGTGTCTCAGATTCAGTATTGTTGAATGTATCTGGGGAAGCTACGACGATGAATTTGTGGGGAAAGCTTGGGACTTTGTACCAATCTAAGTCTCTGGTGAATAAGTTGTTCCTGCAAAAAAAAATTTATAACCTGAGGATAAAGGATGGAGACTTGGTGACAGAGCATCTGAACGCCTTCAATACTGTGGTAAGTCAGCTATCATCTGTTGATATTAAAATCTCAAATGAAGATACGTGCATCCGTTTTTTGTGTTCTCTACCAGACTCGTGGGACAGTATGGTTATTGCAATAGGTAGCAATACAACTACCTTGAATTTTGATGACATTGTCTCAGCCTTGTTGTCGGAGGAAATGAGACAGAGAAATATGGAGGGTTAGAATGGAGATGCCTTATCTGTATGAGGAAGGTCCCAAAACAGAAACAAGACTATGGTTTCAAGTGGGAGATCTAAATCTAGAGGGAGATCTAAATCTCCTGGAACGTTTGTAAAGGTATGCTAGAAATGCGGAAAGGAAGGGCACTACAAAAGGGAGTGCAGATCTAAAGCTCTTGAGAAAGGAAAGGGATCTGATGATGCTCCTTCTGCAGAGGCAAAAACCACCTCAGATGAAGGTGGGGATGTGTATTTGGCTTCTTCTTTAAATACACATGTAGATCATGATTCATGGTTGATTGACTCAGGTGCATCCTTTCACTTCACTCCCCATAGGGAGTGGTTCTGCGAGTATGAGAAATATGATGGTGGTTATGTCTTCCTAGGGGATGATAGGAAGGCCAGAATCATCGGACGTGGAAAAGTCAAGCTGAAGCTGCAAGGTGGAAGGATTAGAACACTTCCTGGTGTTCCACATATTCCTGCATTGGCCAGATATCTAATTTTTGTAAGCAAGATGGATGATCCGAGTGTAAAAACAATGTTCGAGAAAGATTCCTGCAAGATGGTTCGGGGAGCACTGGTACTAATGTGGCGAGTTAGGACTAGAAATTTGTACAAGCTACAAGGTAGTACTATTATTTATGGGTGTAATAGTTCTATGGTTCCTGAAAGTGGAGTGGAAAGCCTAGCTGTCTTTAGAGAAAAGACCATGTTATGGCATCAAAGGCTTGGACATATTGGAGAGAAGGGCCTTCGGATACTACATAGAAATGGTATGGTAGAAGGTATGTCTAATTTCTCTCTGGATTTCGAATTCTGTGAACATTGTGTATATGGGAAGCCGAGTCAGGTGAGCTTTCCTTGCAGTGCTAAGAAGGCGAACAAGATATTAGAACTTGTGCACAATGATGTGTTTGGACCTGTGTCAATTCCATCACTGGGAAAGTCTGTGTACTATGTTTCATTCATAGATGACTTCTCAAGGAATACATGGATATATTTCTTGAGGAAGAAATCTGAAGCCTTTGAAAAATTTAAAGAATTTAAGGCACTGGTGAAAAACCAGACAGAGAAGAAGATAAAGGCACTGAGGAAAGATAATGGTGGGGAGTTCTGCAACATGGAATTTGAAGAGTTCTGTAAGAAGTGTAGTATAGCACGGTAGAAGACTACTCCATACACACCTCAAAAAAACGGAGTTGCAGAAAGAATGAACAGAACGCTGATGGAAAAGGAAAGAAGCATGCTGAGTGGTACCGAGTTAGGACAAGAATTCTGGGCAGAGGCAGTGGAGACTGCATGTTACTTAGTTAACAGATCTCCTTCATCAACGTTGGAGGATAAGACTCCACATGAGGTATGGACTGGTAAGAAACCATCTCTTTCACATCTAAGGGTATTTGGATGTGATGCATATGTACATGTTCCAAAGGAGAAAAGGACCTATTGGGGTTCCCATGTTTTGGCCAGGTTGGCAAGACCAAAAGATGAGACAACATCAGAACCACTTTCAGACCTCAGGATCTAGCCCTCCTGGGTCTAGAGAGAGATCTCTCTATGATATGTCAAAGGTATATGAATTTTAAGCTCAGTGTTAAGATATTAGGCTAGTTATAAGGCTCAGTTTTTTTTTTTGATGTATGTTTGGTTGTTGGGAATCAGGAAAGAAAGGTTCAATATAAGACAAGGATGAGCAAAGAGGATTTAGGGCAAAGGAGAGATACCCCAGAGAACATTCAAGACCATTGGGAAATGGAGTCAAGAAAGGTTTTACTTGCTATTCAATGTGCAAGCTTTCAGTTGGGCTAGTGATCTAAAGCATTGGATCTTAAAGATGATTGTGTGATATGAAATGGTAAGAGAGAAGGTGAAAGTAAGGAAAACATCCAAGGTGACCTCTAGAAATCAGATCCAAGGACATGGCATACCATTAACCATCTGTGATTCTAAAATCCAAAGGCTAACTCTTCAGACAAGAAACATTAAAGATTTAGAACACAAAGTTAAAGACTTGAGATCAGAGAGAGACTTTGAACTCTCAATGCTTCGGCCTCCAGCTTGAGGGATCTTAGAAAAGGTTCAATTAACTGAAAATGATCCTATTGAGATAGAGACATAGTTCTGGACCTCCCAATGTTCCCAATTCACTCAATTGAATCCTAACAAGAACATCTAAGAACAGATTCATTAATTCATACATCAGCTAGCAGGAAATAACATCCACTACACTGGTTAAATTAATTGAAATCAAACCTTAGATAACACATATAGCAGAAAACATTGAAGGCAAGGAGAGAAGAAACATAGGGTACCTAACTAGGGTAAATCCTATGCTAGATTTCTGATGCGAGCCAGTAGAAATGAAATGAAATGAAATAAAACACAGAGACAGAAAAACATCACTGCAGCTTTAGATCAGGATCCAAAGAAATGTGCTTGTAATATTAAAGAGCAAAACCAGTCAAGTACAACAATACCAATGGCTGAATATTCAGTCTGAAAACATCTTCTTCTTCCTATCTTACGACTTTACACAGAGACAATGTCTCAAAAGAAACAGCTTGTAATTTCTCTGATAACCGATCAACAACTTTACAATGAGTTTCTTCCTGATTTTTATAGCTGAAAGATGAGTAGAGGAGGTCGGTGAAACACTAAATGAAGCATTAAAACTTAGAAAAGAAAGAGGGCCGAAGCCCATTCCGTTTTAAATTTTGTGCATTTATCTCTGGCACTCCTTGGACGAAAGAATGATCTTCAGATTTCCATTTACTCTAGGTATGCCCCTGATTTACTTTGGTTGCAGTACTCTGTAGTACCTTTGGTGAATAAGCCAAAGATAAATAAATGATAGTGAAGTCCGCCATATTGCATAACAAATGCTCTGGTAGCTTAGGACTGTGTTCAAGGCTGAATTTTCTTCAGGAACACAGTAAATAAAGGAAACAATATGGGTGCTTTGTCCTTTCACAAGTAGGAACATTCTGCTGATGTAGCAACCATGATGATGTGGTTTTCTGTGTATTTGGCCTTTCTGGGTGATCTGCTGTTACTGATACTCTTTGCCGCTTCAACCGTCTCTGTCAGCGAAAAACGGGCTTTGATTGCGCTGGGAAGGACTTCGCACGGTCCAACTCTATATTTTTAATTACATTCTGATATCTTCCCAGGCTCTCCTCTGTACTTTTAAACTCTAAAAATTATCTTTCTTTGGTTTTGTGCCACTGTAACAATGACCGTGGACCATGGCAGCATCCACTGCCTGTACCCTACAAAACACACAACTCTGTTATGAAATCCATGCATAGGGAAGCATGAATATGGACAGCGGGGAGAAATGGCGGAGCGGCGGTGGTAAAATGGTGGTTTTAGATGGAACAATGGTGAATCAATGCAGTAACAAGGTGTAAACAATGACCAATAGGGTTCTGGTGGAGAAATGCTCGTGGGCCATTCGATTGTGGTCCGATGATGAAGATCAACAGTGGAGAGTTAATCAGTGGAGAAATGAATGCGAAACATTAAACTTTAATGCAAATCACAAGAGTTAGGAAATAGGCGGAAATGCAAAGAAATGAATGAAAATTTAATGAAAATGATCATGAGTGGTGGGACCTGGCATGGGCAGAGGGCGATTCATCCAAGACCGTTAGATCTCAGGAGGAGATCGACGGCTACGATCCAATCGGAGGGGAGAAACAGGAGGGTTGGCAGTCCGATTGAACGACGGTGTGATTGGTTTATGAGCATTGGATCACGGACTAACGGACGGTTGAGATTGGATCGGGAAGATCGTAATCGCAAAGGGTGGAAGGTGGTAGCAATTGAAAAATGCGATTACGATTGAAGCGGGAAAGCGTGAGCTGTCAGATCAACAGGAGAATCAATGGCTAGGATGGGATCGGTGGATCGCAATCGGCGAATGCAGTCAGGTGGCACATTTAGCACTTGCGATTGTGATGGGAGCGATTGACCACCAGCCGTTGGATTTGGGTTTGGATCGACGGTGGAGATTGGATTGGCAAGGAAAAGAATGGGGTGACGGGATGCGATGCGATAGGATCTGGGCCGTTGATTCTGAGTGGACGGACGACTATGATTTGATCGGGAAGTCACAATCGGGGGAAAACGAGGAGTGGCACAGTGAAAGTTCCGATTGCGATCGAAGTGGGAGTGCGATTAGTGCTAGGCCATTCGATCAAATGATAGATCAACGGTGGAGATCGCGGCAGAGGCCTTAATGACCAAAACACAATCACATCAGAGTTTTTCATATAACTGTTGTGTAACCAGCTCCAAAAATAGAAGAAAAGAGATATCAACGCCTTAGAAATGAGCCACTTCGAGGGGGCAACCTCAAATACATTACATAAATGAAAAATTCTTGGATGATACAATTTAAAAAACCTCCTTTCTATATATAGGAGTCCATGGGGCCATAATGTAATCCTAGTGGGCCACAATGTAATCCTAGCCGACCTAACAATAATAATTTAAGGGTACAATAATAACAAAATGGGGGTTACAAGGGTACAATAATAACAATAAGGGGGTTACACTAGCAACAATAAGGGACTATACTAGTAATATAGGGACCTAACATGCCCCTCTCCTTCAAAAAAGTGTTGTCCTCAATGCTTGAGTAGCTCTGGGTGCTTCTGTATAAAATTCTCATCCTCCCATGTAGAATCTTCGGTGGGTAAGTTCTTCCACTTGATGAGATACTCTGAAATTGATCGATTCCGTAGCTGTCGAGTTCTTGTTTCCATGACCGCTTCAGGTTCCAATATGATTTTTCCTTCCTCATCAAGTTCTGGAAATATTGTTTGAGCTGGAATATTTTCACCTATAACCTTCTTTAAGCATGAAACATGGAAAACTGGATGTACTCGCGAAGAAGCAGGAAGCTCCAATTTGTATGCCATAGTACCAATCTTTTGCAACACCTTGTAAGGACCATAGTACTTTGGCGATAATTTATTATCATTCTTAGCTTGCTTGAGGGACATTTGTTTGTATGGTTGTAGCCGTAAAAATACCCAATCTCCTACATCAAAACTTCTCTCGCTGTGATGTTGATCTTCCTGTTGTTTCATTCGATTTTGTGCAAAATTCATGTTATCCTTTAAGAGTTGGAGAACTTCTTGCTGATGCTCGATGTGATCTTCCACTGCTTGACCCTTCGAATTTTCCCTTAAAGATGATGTGATCGATGGTGGATGATATCCATAAAGTGCCATAAATGGGGTCATTTTTGCTGCAGTATGGAAGGAAGTGTTATACCACCATTCAGCGAGAGGTAACCACTTGACCCATTGTGTTTGTTTATCGGATACAAAACAACGAAGATATCCTTCCAAACATTTATTTACTATCTCAGTTTGACCATCAGATTGAGGATGATAAGATGAGCTATGAGGTAATTGAGTACCCAAACAAGAAAATAACTCCGTCCAAAAATTTCCAGTAAAAATGGGATCTCTGTCGCTCACAATAACCCTTGGGCTTCCATGTAACTTTTGAATTTTGTCCATAAATGTAGTAGCAACTGTACTTGCTTTAAATGGATGAGATAATGCACAAAAGTGTGCATACTTGGTAAGTCTATCAACTACCACCATGATGACACTCTTTCCTTTAGACTTAGGTAAAATTGTGATAAAATCCATTGAAATCTCCTCCCAACGTTGACTTGGAATGGATAAGGTTGTAGAAGTCCCGGGGTCTTAATTGTTTCCACTTTATTCTGCTGGCAAACCAAACATTCCGCCACAAACTTTTGAATATCAGATTTAAGGCCATCCCAAAAAAAATTCTTTCTTCACCCTGTGGTAAGTTTTTAAAAATCCTGAGTGTCCTCCTAAAGGAGAAGTGTGCAATTCCAAAAGAATCTTTTGTTTTAGTTGGGAATTATTACAAAGATATAAACGATCTTTGTACCATAAGGAATCATTTTTCCAACTAAATGTATCAGATGTACTAGGATCTTGCTGCAAATTTTGAATGAGTTTCCATACATCTTTGTCCTTCTTCCATTCATCTCTTGCTTCGGTTATCCAATCTGGTTGGATAATAGAAATGGCACAAAGCAATGCTTCCACCTCTTCATTCTTTCTTGAGAGTGCATCTGCAACAACATTTAGCTTTCCTTTTTTGTAGATTATTTCAAAGTCATAACCCAACATCTTTGTGACCCATTTTTGCTGCTCTTCTGAAGATAGTCTTTGTTCCAAAAAGTGTTAAGACTATCATGATCAGTTTTTACCTTGAAGTGTCTTCCCATTAGGTAAGTTCACCATTTCTTTAGTGCATGCAGTATTGCTAACATTTCCTTCTCATAAATAGGTTTACGTAAATACTTTCCTTTGATTGGACGAATTTCGAAAGAAATGGGTCTTCCTTCCTACATTAAAACCACACCAATTCCATTTCCTGAGGCATCACATTCCACAATAAATGTTTTTGTGAAGTCTGGCGTAGCTAAGACCGGTGCTAGGCACATTGCCTCTTTAAGATGTTCAAAGGCCTTAGTTGCTTCCGGAGTCCATGAAAATGCATCTTTCTTCAATAATGTTGTTAGAGGTGCTGCTATTCTCCCATAATTCTTAACAAACTTGCGATAATAGCCTGTTAACCCGAGAAATCCTCGCAACTGCTTTATTGTCTTGGGGACTTCCCATTCCTTAATGGCTTTAATTTTGTTAGGGTCTACTTTAACACCCTCGTGAGATATAATATGACCCAGATATTCCACCTCTTGTACTCCAAAGAAACATTTGGATGTTTTTGCATATAATTGCTTCTCCTGCAATAGTTTGAGCACCCTGTCAACATGTTCAACATGATCCTTCCAAGACCTGTTGTAGATTAGTATATATATCATCAAAAAATACTAGCACAAATTTTCTAACGAAGGGTTTGAAAATGGAATTCATCAACCCTGGAAATGTAGAAGGTGCATTGGTAAGGCCAAAAGGCATGACCAAAAATTCATAATGACCCTCATGAGTTCGAAATGCTGTTTTTGGAATATCTTCAGCCTTCATTCTAATTTGATGATATCCTGAACGAAGATCCAACTTGGTAAAATAAATTGCTCCCTGTAATTCATCCAATAATTCATCAATCACAGGAATGGGAAATTTATCTTTAATGGTGAGCTTATTGAGCTCCCTATAATCCAGACACATTCGCCATGATCCATCCTTCTTGTGTACCAATACTACAAGAGCAAACAAAGAACTTTGACTAGGTTGAATTATACCCGCCTCTAACATTTCTGCAATCATATGTTCAATTTCGCTCTTTTGGAAGTAAGGATATCTATAAGGCCTGATGTTTGGAGGAACACTTCCTAGAATCAAATTAATAGCATGATCATGATCATGAATAGGTGGGAGTCCTTTGGGAGTTTCAAACACCTTGGAATGATTGTCCAAGACTTGTTGGAGATCTGCAGAAATAGATGATTTTGATGTTGGAACTTCTAGTGAGCATAATTGTGCAATTACGCCTCGCTGTTCTTTCTTTAGAAGCCTTGTCATGACATTAGAGCTTATTATCCTTCCTGGCTTCCCCGCAATACCCCGTAATTCGACTTCCTTTCCTTCTGAAAAAAATTTCAAGAAAAGTTCTTGAAAATTAAAAGCTACCGTCCCCAAAGATTGTAACCATTGTACTCCTAGTACAACATCGACACCTCCCATAGGAATGGCAAGCATTGGACTAGTCAATACATATTCCCCCATGGTTAGCTTGATATTATGGCATTTTCCAGAGCAATTTATAGTTCCTCCATTTACAACCATCACTTGACATTCTGGTGCTGGGTATAGGAAACAATTTAATTCCTTGGCTACCTTACAATGAATAAAATTATGGGTGCTACCTGAATCAATCAACACTATTACCCTTTTCTTCTTGATTTGTCCTTCTATCTTGAGATTTTGAGGAGTGGTAATTCCTGCCAGTGCATTACACAATATGGTCGGATTCATTTCTTCCTCTTCTAGGGCTGGTTCCTGGTGTATATCCTCTTCTTGTTCATTTTCTTCTTCCTCTTCACAATCTATGTAAAATAATTTCTTCTCAGCACACTTATGACCTTTAGTGTATTTGCTATCACAACTATAACAAAGCCCTTTTACTCTTTTTTCTTCCAATTGTTTTGGTGTCAACCTTGTAGGTTGTGGAAATCTAGGCGTAGCAACACTTCCTTCTTTATAGAATTGAGTGGTAGGCTTCCTTGTCGCTATTATTTTACATTCAAATTTTCTTGCCAACCTGAATGCCTTCTCCAATGAATCTGGTTCCAAAACACGAACTTCATGTTGGATATTATCCTTTAAAGTACCTATGAAGAGATCGATCCTGTGTTCCTCTGGAATATCAGTTACCCTTATATTCAATTTTTGGAATTCCTCAATGTGCTGCCCCACTAAACCCTTTTGTTTGAGATTTATCAATTGGTTAAAGAAGGTGTTGCTCTTTGTATCCTCATAATGTCCTATCATTTCTTCCGTAAAAATTGACCAAGTGATAATTTTTTTACGGGAGCAAAGCCATCGATACTGTACAAATGTATTTTGTTCTAAATGTAAGGTTGCAATGAGTACCTTTTGTGTGTTTTGCACGTTATGGAGATCAAAATATTGCTCCATCTGTAGTATCCATGTTACAGGATCCTTTCCATCAAACTTCCTCATATCCATTTTTGGAATATGGTGGTTCTTCTCACCAACATTAGAGTTTATGAAATCACGATTAACATTTATTTTGTTCTCATCAGGAGTTTCTTCTACTATCTTTTCTATTGGAAACATTTCTTGTATCAACTTTGTCGAACCTTCGATGTCTGTTTTTAGATCATTCTTCATGTTTTCCATCTTAGCTTCCATGCCATCCATCTTAGCTTCCATGCCATCCATCTTAGCTTGCTTCCCATCCATCTGCTTCCATAGCCTTTCTTCCAAAACTTCCATTTCATTTTTTGTTGCTCTTTGCGAGAGTGAAATTTGTTGCACTTGCTCTTGTAATTTTGATAGATCATGTTGCAATTATTCATCTTCATGAGTCATAGTAGAGCCTTTTGAAGGCTTAATGGGTGTTGAATTATTTTTACAGGGCATATTTTAGAACCAAATACTGATATCTATTCTAAAATATGCCCTTGGAATCAATTCAAATTGATTCTTCAAACAAGACTTATGCAATTCGGAAAACAAATACACACCTTTTTCTTGCTTTTGAGGAGCTTGATATTGAAATTGGATTATCTTTGTGATTGAAGCACTTCAATATTTTATTTTTAGTACCAATGTATCCCTATGAATTATATTTTGAATGCCATAGGTCTGACCTGAATTGGATTCTCCAAGACAAAGTTGTGTCCAATCTCCCACAATTACCTAATTATGGACCGGTTCAGTAAAGTGAACTTGTACGACTTGCCAAGTGTCATTGTTTCATCCTTCATCTCTAAAATTGATAGCCAAGAAACTATAGTCTATGTACTTGTGACCACGTTTTACGGAACTCCAATCCGATGCCCAGAGAGAGAGTTATTGAACTTTTCCCACGATCACCTCTTTGAGATGAAATTCAGGAGCTTGAAAAAGCACTACCTTCCACAAATCATATCTCCAAAAATATTGCGAACCAAGCTCTGAAATTTTTTGAAGAATTTCTTCAGGATTTCAACTTCGTACCATAAGAATTTCATATTCTGAACCTTTTTAGAAAAAAATTTAAAGCGCAAATTCCACGACGACCTGTTTAGGAGCCTGAAAAAAGACCTAACTTCCACAGATCATATCTCCGAAAATATTGTGAACCAAGCTCTGAAATTTTTAGACAATATTCCTCAGGATTTCGGCTTTGCACCCTAACATTTCAGCTTCTGAAAATTCGTAGAAACAAAGTTATAGAGAAAATTCCATGATGACCTGTTTGGAGCAGCGAAACCCTAGAATCCAAAGCTCTGATACCAAATGTTGTGTAACCAGCTCCAAAAATAGAAGAAAAGAGATATCAACGCGTTAGAAATGAGCCACTTCGAGGGGGCAACCTCTAATACATTACATAAATGAACAATTCTTGGATGATACAATTTACAAAACCTCCTTTCTATATATAGGAGTCCATGGGGCCATAATGTAATCCTAGTGGGCCTCAATGTAATCCTAGCCGACCTAACAATAATAATTTAAGGGCACAATAATAACAAAATGGGGGTTACAAGGGTACAATAATAACAATAAGGGGGTTACACTAACAACAATAAGGGACTATAGTAGTAATATAGGGACCTAACAATAACAAAGAGACGCGCTCCTCTGAAAGTTGCGATTGAGATTAGCGCTTTGAGCCTTTGCGCCTGGTTTTGGCATGGGGTCACGTGGGGAAGTGGTTTGCGGGCTGGTGGGAAATGGGCTAGGCCCTGATATAAGTTGAAAAGTGGGTTTTTTGCCCCTTTTTAGTGCATTTCAAGGCCGGGAAAGGGTAACGATAGAGGGAAACAAGGGGAGTTAGACCAAATAAGGGGTGAATGTAGGATTCAAGGGGGATTTTGGGGGGATTTAGAGGAAAAAGGGGAACTTTGACAAAGGGGAAAACGAGTAAAATGGGACATTCCGCAGGGATACAAGGGGAAAATAAAGGCCTTTTGGAGCACAATTTTTTACAATCAGTGAGGCTTATTGACTCTAGAACATCAGAGGGAAAAGATCAAAGGGTAGGAAACATAGGGAGGCTTCAAGGATGATGTGTTTTCAAGGGAAATGCATTCCTTGAAGGCTGATAAAAAAAAGTGGCCCCTTGCTTGCTTGTCAAGGAATTTATAGGGGGCTAACAGTGGCTCCACATGGGGATGGCTTCTTCTTGAAGGAGTCAAGAATTCAAAAATGATCTTTGGAGTAGGCCAGATGCCTGCTGCTTGAGCCACCTTTCTTCTTTGGTTTTCAGCTGTCACAATTGTGAAGACATCAATTAGTAGAAACATCACCTAAACAATCTACCTACCCATCCTACAATCCTAGCATTTTTTCTTCTTTTAGGGTGCATTTGGACTAGCAGACCCTTTACATCACTTATTTTTATAAACAGAAAATAAACCTATTGTAAATCTACCCTTATCACTCCATGAGACCAGATTAGACTGTTGACCTCATATGTTTCTCTACCTAATCTAATATCTACTGGGATTAGATTGTCCAAAAGATTTCTTCTCTATATTCTACAATAGAAATTTAAAAACAGTCAGACTAGGATTAGACAGTCTAGTTTGCTATGGATCCAAGGCATAAAGGCAGTTGCACATGGACAGAAACTTACAGAAAACTGAAAACAAAACTTTGAAGGCTTGAAATCTGAAGTTTGAAGCATCCTTCTTCTCATTGTTACTCAAGTTTTGAGCTTGTTAGAGTCACTTTCTCTTCTTCATTTTAGCTCTGGCTTTGGGCTTGTTAGAGCTGATTCTTCTTTCTTCTTTGCTGGTCCCGGTTTTGGGCATGTTTGAACCAGCTATCTTTACTTTCTTTGGCTCAGGTTTTGATCATATTAGAGCCAATATTTGCATTTCTGAGGCTCATGTTTTGAGCATGTTTGAACCTCTCCTTTTTCTGTTTTTTGGAACATTTTCTTTTTTTCTTGAAAATAAACATAGCAATGGTATTTACAATGGAAATGGAAACTAGAAATTAGGAAACAACAGAAGTAGTGTTTGAGCATCCTGCCATTGACAGGACCCCCAAACAGCTCAGTACCATCTAACTCTTGTAGAAAAAAGGCATTTGAACCCACAATGGCCTGGATGATGTATGGACCTTGCCACAAACTGTCAAACTTGCCGTGCTTTCCTTTGTCCTTTCTCCTTGAGTCCCACTTTAGAACTTTATCTCCAATTTTGAAATCAGAGGCCTTAGTTATTTTGTCAAATAACTTCTTTATGTTCTCCTGAACTTTCACAGCTCTGTTATAGACCTCTTCCCTTGTTTGCTGGAGATGAATTGACTGATTTATTCTCCTTACCATGCTATCTTCTTCTGTTTGTATCTCTTGAACAAGTTTAATCACTCGTACCCCAAGGATGGTAGGAAACACTACTTTTGTTCCATAGACAAGCTGGTATGTTGACATGCCAATGGATTTCTTTGTTGTAAGCCTGTCGGCCCACAGGGCATGCACTAACTTGTTATGCCATGACTTTTTGTTTTCTTCCAGCAGCTTTTTGA
The DNA here is from genome assembly GCA_034641835.2 of Pinus albicaulis. Lineage (NCBI taxonomy): Eukaryota > Viridiplantae > Streptophyta > Pinopsida > Pinales > Pinaceae > Pinus > Pinus albicaulis. The sequence continues at coordinate 87,849 of JAXQQM020074460.1, read as the reverse complement.
TGATGGCCACCAGGCTCTTGTTTGATGATTCAGCTAAGCCATTACCCTGTGGGTAATAGGAAGTTGAATGACTGAGTGCTATTTTATACCCGTGACAAAAATCAACCATTTTCTTGGATCCAAAAGCAGCAGCGTTATCAGTGATTATTTTTCTTGGACAGCCAAACTGAGAGAGGATGTGGTCTTTTAGGAACCTAATGATGGCTGAATCTGTAGCATTCCTAGTAGGTATGGCCTCTATCCACTTAGTGAAGTAGTCCGTGGCTGTTAAAATCCATTTGTGTTGTGCATAAGAAGCAGGGTGAATTTCTCCTATGAAATCTAGGCCCCATTGCATAAAGGGACCTTCAATAGTGATGGGTTGTAGAGGTAAGGGGAGGATTTTAATTTTTCCCTAAAAAATCTGGCATTGGTGGTAGGCAATTACCATCTTATGTATATCATTGAAGAGTGTGGGCCAATAGTAACTAGCTCTGAGTATTTTGTTGGCAGTGGCTTTCCAGCTTAGGTGGCCTCCATACTCTCCTGCATGGAACTCTTGTTTAATCCTTTCTTCCTCAGACTCAGGCAAACATTTAAGCAATAGGCCATTTGTACTCTTCCAGTATAAACATTCATTCAGAATACAATAGCTTTTGGCTTTTAGCTTTAAGAATATGGCCTTGGTCTTTGATAATTCAGGAGGGGCATTGAGGTGTGTAAGCACATACATAATGTCATAATACCAAGGAGAGCTCTGAAACTTCTCCTCAACAGTGGAATCGAGCTATCCCTGCTGCTCATCAAAGGCATTTACCATGTTAATGTCAAGGGCTTGTAGATTTGATTCAGCCAATAGTTGAGCTAAGCCCTGACCTTTGATCAGTTTCGTGGGTTTTATCTCAAGGTCGTACTCCAAGATCACAGCAATCCATTTGCCCCTCTTCCCATCTGGGTCTTGGGACAAAATGTCTTTAACCACTATATTTGGCACGTAAGATATGGTGTGGGAATGCAGTATGTACACCCTAAAGTCTTTCAAGGCCTTAACCAAAGCATAGGCTTGTTTTTCCATTATGTTGTGCTTCAAGGGTGCATCTCTAAGTGCTTTGCTGAAGAAAGAAATGGGCTATTCCATTCCCTCTGGATTTTTTTGTAGCAAAACTATAGCTATTGTATGCTCAGAGGCAAATGAAAAGATGAGGAAATCCTTTGAGAAATCAGGACTAATCAAGACAGGAGCCTAGGTGAGTGCAAGTTTCACTGATTCAAAAGATTTCTTAGCTTCAACAGTCCACTTAAATCCTACACCTTTCCTTAGCATGTTTGTCATATTCCTAAGGTGTTTTGCTAGGTTGGGAATAAACCTCATGAGGAAATTGATTTTCCCAATGAAGGACTGTAACTCCTTGATGTTTCTTGGGTGTGTGATTTGTAGTATTCCCTCAACTCTTTGTGGGTCTATCCTAATCCCCTTCTCAGATATGATATGTTCAAGAAGTTTTCCTTCTTGTAGCCCAAATACAGTCTTTTTAGGATTCAGTGACAAACCAAACCTTCTACATTTTTCAAAGACCTTTCTCATATGTTTTAGGTGTTCTTCTTCAGTCCTGGAGTAGACTGTTATGTCATCTAGGTAGATGACAATGAAGTGCCCTATTTCATTTGAAAAGGATATGTCCATCACTCTTTGGAAGGTTGCACCAGCGTTCATTAGTCAAATGGGCATTTTAAGATACATAAAAGTAACCCATGGAGTGCTAAAGGCTATCTTGAGTTGGTCTTCTGGGATTACTAAGACTTGGTTGTAACCTAAAAAACCATCTAGCAGGGAGATCCTTTTTGAGCCTACTATCCTCTGAAGAATGTGTTCCATTAAGGTTCCTAAAATCAATGCACAGCCTGATCTCCCCTGTTTTCTTTCTCACAGCCACTAGGTTTGATACCCAATCAGAGAACCTCACAGGCACAATTATGCCTGCTTCATACATCTTCTTAATCTCTTTTTCCACTACAGGCAATTGTTTTGGGTTTATTCTATGAAGTTTTTTCCTAAAGGGCTTCTAATTCTCTTTCAAAGGTATTTTGTGCTGTATGATGTTTGTATCATAGGCCTTCAGGTCCTCATAGCTCCAGGCAAACACATCAATGAATTCCTTAAATAGGTCAATGTATTTCTTTTTCATGTTTGCGGGTAGGGACTTAGCCAATTTGATCATCTTGGGCTTATCTTCAGTGCCTATGTTGCATTCCTCAACATCAGAGTCTGCATGTTCTATAGTAGGATTTTTTGCTACATCATCAAAGTCAAAAAGGTCCTCTAGAGGTGCCAGACCTCGAGGTATGTTCTTATCTTTGGTCTGCAGCACCTCTGCTTCCTCACTACCTGTGTTTTCCACTTTTTCATTTGGATCTCCAATCTGTTCGTTTATAATGTTTATTTCTATGTTACAGGGTGGTTCTTCCTCATCTAAGGACTCTTCACTTAGGCAGCTATTGTCAGATTTAGAGTCTGAATCGAAAAACTCAAACTCGTTTTTGCCTATCAGGAAATCCTCAATCTGTTTATCTCCTTCAAAAACCTGCCAATATTTTTCGTTATCCAACACTGCAGGTCTGAATTTGGTCTGAATGATGATTTTTTGGTCACTGGGAGGTTTATGATATGAACTAGCCATGCAAGCTAATCCATTTGCAATTTCGTTCTGGCTCCTAGGGACAAACACCAACTCGTATTCTACAAAGGTTTTCAATAAATCCATAGTGTCATTCCTATATTCTCTTAGTCTAGGATGTTTCGTTGTGTATTCACCATTCACCTGTTTAATGATCACATCAGAGTCCCCATGCACAGTTATCCTACGGGCTCCTAATTTTCTCAACAGGTTTAAGCCTAGGATAAGAGCCTCGTACTCTGCAATGTTGTTTGTACATTTGAAGTGCAGGTTGCAGGCATGGCTCTCTGCGTAATTAGTCTCTGTGTTATGTATCCACACTCCTGCCCCAACAATTCTCTTGGTGCATGATCCATCGAAATTCATTTCCCATAAGGTTTCATTCTCAGTTTTATCATCATTTCATTCATGGTGTGGTGTATGTGTTTGTGAAGGGTGACTAATCAGCTGATTGCATTCTGTTTTTGGTTCACTCTGAGTTTTTATTTCAGTGCACTGTTCTGAGTTTTCTAAATCATTCTCCTCCGAGTCTAGAGTAGCCATTATGTTAAAGTCCATGGGCTCTGTTTCCTTGTTTCTATCTCTATTTTTGGACTCTGACCCCTCTAAGGATTCATCATTACAAAGGATGAAGGAGTCAAGGTTTGTATGTACAGAGTATAAAGGTGAATTTTCAGGCTTTTCGAGGCTACTAACCAGGAATTTCATTTGTGCCTCTCTATATAGTCTTCTAAGTTGGCTAAAGACTAGGATTGTGGCATAAGCCCCATCCATCTGCATTGTTCCTTGAAGCTTGGCTCCCCATGATCTTGAATATAACATGCAATCCTTGGGTGGCACGTCTGCCACCACAACATCCATGACCATATACTTGGCTGGAATCTGGGTAAGGCTCACACATAAGTCTTTGATCAGGCCAAGACAATTTACTCTGCTAGAGTCAAATGAATATAGGTCTTTATAGGGGCGGGTTATCTCTAGGCCTAATATTTCCATCACAATTTTAGGCATCAGGTTGTGTGATGCCCCAGAATCATGCATTGCATTGTGGAGGATCTTATCATGGATATTGAGACTGATATAAAAAGGTGGCACTACCCCCTCCCGAAACTTTCCTTCTATCTTTGGACCAAACAGAAGGGCCGGTTGATCGTCATTCAAATTAACAGTGTCACTGTTCTCACCTAAATTTAATGCTTTCAAAATTTGGCCTTTATATACATCCTGAGTGGCCAGCTCAGAGAGTGGTATAGAGATTTTAATTTTTTCAATCTCACTTTCTAGATTGAAAGTGGACTGACTCTTTGGAATGCTCGACTCTGTTTTTTTAGCCACTGCCTTGGTGGCTGAATCAATGTGTTGATTCTCATTATGTACAGTGTTGATGACAGTTTTATCAGGAGCACTAGCTGTAGTGCTAGTGCTGCTAGTTGGTTTACCTTGTTTATCAGTGTTTTGGTTGTCTTTTTCTTTGTTCTTTCTAGAACTCTCAGCTGTTGATTTTTTACTTTCAGCAGTCACTTTAGAAGTTTTCTTAGGCCTTTTCTTGATGGTAACCTCAGAAGCTTTCAGCATGGCAGTGTATTGACTCTTTTTTCTTCTAAGTTCATATTGTTCTCTGACCTGCATCATGGCATTTTCAAATCCTAACCTGTAATCTTCAGATTCTAACCATTCCTCATCCCAATACGAGGGTGAGGGCTGATATTCTTCTGTCGAATAGTTGTGGGTTGATTTTTCCACTTCAAACAGGTTTATTGTGTCTCCCTCAAACTCTTCTATGATTCCCCCATCTTCATCTAAAAAGTTCTCTTGGAATGGAGGAGTAACTTGTTGGTCTGATTCTCTTTGTCTATTGGGAGTGGTGTTGTTTCTTCTAAAGTTATGGTTCTGGTTATGGTTTTGATTTATGTTTTGGTTACTAACTATGACAACCATTTTTTCCATCATTTTTTGTAGCTTTTCCATGTTTTTGGATATGCGGTCATAATTGGGGTCAGATGTGGAAGCTACATTGTCTTCTCTATATGTTACCCTTTTCTCAGCTCTCAATCTCACTTTTCTCTTAATCAGATTTTCCTCTACACTCACTGCTCCCTTTAGCATGTCTTCCAATGTGTTGTAATCCCTCTCCCTAAGCTGGTAGGCCATGTCATCATCAAGGCCTTCAGGGTACTTTACTAAAACCATACCTAGGGGAGGTTTCATGTGTGGAGGAAGAGCATTGTAAATGTTGTTAAATCTCATTGAGTAATCATGGACACTCTCTCCTACGTTTCTTTTAAGGTTCATGTATTCTGCTAGGATTTGGTGAGGATTGGCCTTGACTTCCCATTTGTTTATGAAGGTCTGGTATAAAGCAGGGAGGTCTTGGATACTATTAGTAGGTAGGCTTTTGAACCATTTCTTCACCTCACCTCCTAAGCTCTGGGCAAAGATTCTCATTTTGACTGTATCATCATCTATTTCCATGTAGTCAAAAGAGTCCTCCATCCTATCTACATGGTGCTGGGTCATGGTAGACTCTTTGGCAGTGAAATGTGGGATCTTTGATTGATAATTGTTGGGTAAAGGTACCAGAGGCTAAGGTAAAACCAGAGGTGCATACCAGGCTGCCATGATGATGTTCTGAGGAGGTAGAGGGTTAAACTGAGCAGCTGGCATATGGATGGCAGGGATATTATTACCAGCAGAAGACTGTTGAGCAGATTTAGGTTGGCAGAGCCCCAAGTTTTGAAGGAAGTGAATATCAGGGGGTGTAGATGGAGGGGTCTCTCTATCCCTAATGTGTTTACCACTGTGAGATGGTGAACCGGGAAGCTCGAGGTCTGGCTGGTCTGGAACACTGAATGACCTAGTTCTTGGCAAACTGTTTTGAGTGCCTAGGTAAAAAAATGGGTCTGATAGAGTTGTAAAGTCTTCTGGTGTAGAGTTAGCTCTATGGATGTGGCTAGAAATAGTTGGTCTTTTAGGTGCGGGAGATCTCTTGAGGATGCTCTCAGGGTTGTCAACTATTTCAAGTGGGTTTGGGTTAGGGTAAGCTCTTGTGTGAATGGTTCTTAAAGCCAGAATGTTGTTTTCCAACAAGGTAGCTTAACCCTACTTGTTACTTCTATTGTGGTTGATGTTGTTATGCAGGCTGGTCTCCCAATGGAATCTTATGTGAACCAAGGTAATCAGCAGGCCTACTGATCGCCAGTGGAGTCTTTGGCCTTTAAGGAACTATGGAGTCACCAGGTGGAAGGTTTAGGATGCTTCTAGAGGGTACACTGTCCACCACAGTGCTCATGATATGTCCTTTTTCAAGGATATCTTTAAAACACAGAAAATTCTAACTAGAGATTGACTGGGAGGGCTTTTACCAGATATGCCACCTCTGAAAGAGTGTGAGATCTGGAGGCTACCTGGCCCTTTCTAGACTCTATCTAAGAGTGTGGGAGAAACACAACAAATGGTAGAGAACTTGGAATGCAAATGGAAGTGTTTCACTACCAACCTGACCAGAGTTTCTAGGTTTTCTGAGGCTCTTGTGATGTAGTAAAGTGGAAAATACTTAGAAGTTCCCCAGTGGAGTCACCATTATGTGGTGACGAAAATGGGAGATAGACAAATTTTATCAGTTATAGGCTCTCAGATATTTCCACAGTGGAGTCGCCATTATGTTGGGGTTCCCATGTTTTGGCCAGGTTGGCAGGACCAAAAGATGAGACAACATCAGAACCACTTTCAGACCTCAGGATCTAGCCCTCCAGGGTCCAGAGAGGGATCTCTCTATGATATGCCAAAGGTATATGACTTTGAAGCTCAGTGTTAAGATATTAGGCTAGTAATAAGGTTCGGTTTGTTTGTTCGATGTATGTTTGGTTGCTGGGAATCAGGAAAGAAAGGTTCGATATAAGACAAGGATGAGCAAAGAGGATTTAGGGCAAAGGAGAGATACCCCAGAGAACATTCAAGACCATTGGGCAATGGAGTCAGGAAAGGGTTTACTTTCTATTCAATGTGCAGGCTTTCAGTTGGGCTAATCATCTAAAGCATTGGATATTAAAGATGATTGTGTGATATGAAATGGTAAGAGAGAAGGTGAAAGCAAGGAAACCATCCAAGGTGACCTTTAGAAATCAGATCCATGGATAGGGCATACCATTGACCATCTGTGATTCTAAAATCGAAAGGCTAACTCTTCAGACAAGAAACATTAAAGATTTAGAAAACAAAGTTAAAGACCTGAGATCAGAGAGAGACTTTGAACTCTCAATGCTTTGGCCTCCAGATTGAGGGATCTTAGAAAAGGTTCAATTAACTGAAAAGGATCCTAGTGAGATAGAGACATAGTTCTGGACCTCCCAGTGTTCCCAATTCATTCAATTGAATCCTAACAAGAACATCTAAGAACAGATTCATTAATTCATACAACAGCTAGCAGGAAATAACATCCACTACACTGGTTAAATTTATTGAAATGAAACCTTAGATAACACATATAGTAGAAAACATTGAAGGCAAGGAGATCAGAAACATAGGGTACCTAACAAGGGTAAATCCTATGCCAGATTTCTGATGCGAGCCAGTAGAAATGAAATGAAATGAAATAAAACACAGAAACATAAAAACATCACCGCAGCTTTAGATCAGGATCCAAAGAAATGTTCTTGTAATATTAAAGAGAAACACCAGTCAAGTACAACATTACCAATGGCTGAATATTTAGTCTGAAAACATCTTCTTCTGCCTATCTGATGACTTTACACAGAGACTATGTCTCAAAAGAAACAGCTTGTAATTTCTCTGATAACCGATCAACAACTTTACAATGAGTTTCTTTTTAATTTTTATAGCTGAAAGATGAGCAGAGGAGGTCAGTGAAACACTAAATGAAGCATTAAAACTCAAAAAATAAAGAGGGCCGAAGCCCATTCAGTTTTAAATTCTGCACATTTATCTCTGGCACTCCTTGGACGAAAGAATGATCTTCTTCAGATTTTCATTTACTCCAGGTATGCCCCTGATGTAGTTTGGTTGTAGTACTCTGTAGTACCTTTATTGAATAAGCCAAAGATAAATAAATGAAAGTGAAGTCCGCCATACTGCATAACAAATGCTTTGGTAGCTTAGGATTGTGGTCAAGGCTGAATTTTCTTCAGGAACACGATAAATAAAGGAAACATTATGGGCGCTTTGTCCTTTCACAGGTAGTAACATTCTGCTGATGTAGCAACCCTGATGATGTGATTTTTTGTGTATTGGGCATTTCTGGGTGATCTGCTATTACTGATACTCTTTGCCACTTCAACCGTCTCTGTCAGCGAAAAACGGGCTTTGATTGTGCCAGGAAGGACTTCGCACGGTCCAACTCTATATTTTTAATTGCATTCTAATATCTTCTCAGGCTCTCCTCTGTACTTTTAAACTCTAGAAATGATCTTTCTTTGGTTTTGTGCCATTGTAACAATGACTGTGGACCATGGTGGCATCCACCGCCTGTACCCTGCAAAACACACAACTCTGTTATGAAATCTATGCATAGGGAAGGATGACTATGGAGAGCAGGGAGAAATGGCAGAGCGGCGGTGGTAAAATGGTGGTTTTATATGGAACAATGGTGAATCAATGCATTAACAAGGTCTAAACAATGACCAATAGGGTTTCGGTGGAGAAATGCTCATGGGTCATTCGATCGTGGTCTGGTGGCGAAGATCAACGGTGGAGAGTTAATCAGTGGAGAAATGAATGTGAAACATTAAACTTTAATGCAAATCACAAGAGTTATGAAATAGGCTGAAATGAAAAGAAATGAATGGAAATGTAATGAAAATGATCACGAGTGGTGGGACCCAGCATGGGCGGAGGGCAATTCATCGAAGACCGTCGGATTTCAGGAGGAGATTGACAGCTACGATCCAATCGGAGGGGAGAAACGGGAGGGTCGGCAGTTTGATTGAACGATGGTGCGATTGGTTTATGACCGTTGGATCATGGAGTAACGGAAGATCAAGATTGGATCAGGGAGATCGCAATCACAAAGGGCGAAAGGTGGCAGCAATTGAAAAATGCGATTGCGATTGAAGCGGGAAAGTGCGGGTCGTCAGATCAACAGGAGAATCAACGACTAGGATGGGATCGGCGGATCACAATTGAAAAATGCAGTTGAGTGGTACATTTAGAACTTGCGATTATGATGCGAGCGATTGAGCACCAGCCATTGGATCTGGGTTTGGATCGACGGCGAAGATTGGATCAGTGGGGAAAAGAATGGGGCGACGGGACGCAATGCGATAGGATCTAGGCCATTGATTCTGAGTGGACGGACAACTGTGATTTGATCAGGAAGTCACAATCGGGGGGAAACGAGGAGTGGCACGATGAAAGTTCCGATTCCGATCGGAGCGGGAGTGCGATTAGCGCTAGGTCGTCCGATCAAACGATAGATCAACGGTGGAGATCGTGGCGGAGGCCTTAACGACCAAAACACAATCACATTGGAGTTTTTCATATAACAAAGAGACGCGCTCCTCCGAAAGTTGCGATTGCAATTAGCGCTTTGAGCCTTTGCACCTAGTTTTGGCATGAGGTCACGTGGGGAAGTGGTTTGTGGGCTGGCGGGAAAGGGGCTAGGCCCTGATATAATTTGAAAAGTGGGTTTTTTGCCCCTTTTTAGTGCATTTCAAGGCAGGGAAAGGGTAACGATAAAGGGAAACAAGGGGAGTTAGACCAAACAAGGGGTGAATGTAGGATTCAAGGGGGATTTTGGGGGGATTTAGAGGAATAAAGGGAAACTTTGAAAAAGGGGAAAAAGGATAAAATGGGACATTCTGCAGGGATACAAGGGGAAAATAAAGGCCATTTGGAGCACAATTTTTTACAATCAGTGAGGCTTATTGACTCCAGAACATCAGAGGGAAAAGATCAAAGGGTAGGGAACATGGGGAGGCTTCAAGGATGATGTGTTTTCAAGTTAAATGCATTCCTTGAAGGCTCATAAAAAAAATTAGCCCCTTGCTTTCTTGTCAAGGAATTTATAGGGGGCTAACAGGACCAAGTTGGATAATAAATCTAAAAAGTGCATCTTTATTGGGTATAAGGATGGTTTAAAAGGTTACAAGCTTTGGAACCTAGAAACAAGGAAGGTTGTGTACAACCGAGATGTGGTGTTTAGAGATTTGAAATATGTTGTTACACATGAAGTCCTACCAAAGGAACCTGAGAAGATAGAGTTTGAGCTAAAGGAGGATGAATCAGACTCTACAACAGAAGAAGACTCAGAAGAGGAAGAGCCACAAACTCCAACTTTGAGAAGATCAGCTCGAGAAAGAAGACAACCAAAAATTTTTAGTTCATTTACTTTCTTCTCAAATTTTTCCTTAACTATAACTGATGATGATCCCAGAACTGTCAGGGAGGCACTAGATTTAGAGGATGGAAAACTCTGGAAGGAGGCCATGGTTGATGAAATGGCATCCTTGCACAAAAATGAGGCATGGGATCTGGTGGAGTTGCTAGCTAGAAGGAAGCCAATTGGGAGCAAATGGGTGTTTAAGAAGAAGATGATGTAGAAGGCAAGGTGGAGAAATACAAAGCTCAGTTGGTAGCAAAAGGTTATTCCCAAGTGTCGGGAATTGATTTTGGTGATATTTTTTCTCCTGTTGCCAAACTTACTTCTATTAGAATACTTTTATCTGTTGCTGCTGCATTTGATTTTGAGATAGAACAGATGAATGTGAAGACAAAATTTCTTCATGGGGATCTAGAAGAGGAGATCTACATGAAGCAACCCGAAGGCTTTATGGTGAAGGGTAAGAAAGAACTGGTATGCAGGTTGAAGAAGTCTCTGTTTGGGTTAAAACAGTCACCAAGGATGTGGTATCATAAATTTGATACCTATATATGGGGACTTGGCTTCACCAGAAGCAAGGAGGATCACTGTGTTTATTTTAAATTAATTGGTGACCATGTTATTTATTTGGTCTTGTATGTAGATGATATGTTGTTGGTTGGAAATGACAAAGAAATTATCCAAGATTTGAAGACCCAATTGTTCTCCAAATTCGACATGAAGGATCTTGGTCCTGCAAACTATATTTTGGGCATGGAAATTAAGAGAGATCGGGAAAAGAGGAAGCTGTGGTTAAACCAGAGGAAGTATGTCAAGACTATATTGCAGAGGTTCAATATGCAGGAGAGTAAACTGGTGAATGTTCCTATTCTTGTAGGTGTAAAGTTGTCTGCTGAAAAGTGTCCCAAGACACAAGAAGAAGAGGAGGATATGTCCTGTGTTCCATATACAAGTGCAGTGGGTAGTTTGATGTATGCAATGGTCTGTACTAGACCAGACATTGCACACGCAGTGGGAGTATTAAGCAAGTTTATGTCAAACCCAGGGAAGGAGCATTGGACAGCAGTGAAGCGGGTTTTCAGATATTTACATGGCACTACTGATTATGGCTTGTGCTACTAGGGAAGACTAGGATTGGAAATAATGTTGGACATTCATGGTTTTTTTGATGCAGACTGGGCTGGAGATCTAGACCAAATAATATCTACAAGTGGGTATGTGTTTAACCTATTTGGAGGCACAGTCAGTTGGATGAGTAAAAGACAGTCTGTAGTGGCTCTTTCAACTATAGAGGTAGAATACATAGCAGCCACTCATGCAAGCAAGGAAGCAGTTTGGTTGCAGAGATTGTGTTCAAGTATGGGGTTGGTACATCAAGCTATAAGGATATACTGTGATAACCAAAGTGCAATTTTCTTGGCTAAGAACCCTGCTTACCATTCAAAGACAAAGCACATTGATGTTCAATATCACTTTTTTAGAGATATGGTTGAGGCTAAAAGGGTGTTGCTGGTAAAGGTGGACACATTGAAGAATTTTGTAGATGCATTGATGAAGTCTGTGAGCACTCAGAAGTTCTCTTGGTGTAGAGAAACAATGGGTGTTGAAGAATTAGCCCAATGACTAAGCTCTCCTGTGGCCTTCTGTGGAAAGAAAAAAACAAGTGGGAGAATGTTGGGTATGTGTTATATTCTTTCCACGAGTAGCCCCACGTGCTGTACGTTGCAAGACACCAATAAGTGAATAAGGGAAGCGACCCCTTTGTTCTTATTTAGGCGTTTGAATTTTTTGGTGTGCGGAACGACCCATAGGTGGACCCACCCATGGTTTTGTGCATGAGTTTGCACATGGTTTTTGGGGGACGATGGTTTTCGACACTTGGTATTTTGTAGATTCGGTCAAGGGAACTACGGTTATGTTCTAATCCAGGGTTAATGGATTAGGGTTTATGTATGCTTCGGCATGTATATATATGTGTTGTAACACTAAAAGGAATATAATGAAAAATCAAGCTGGTTGTCTCGATTTGGGATCCAGGGGAAAATCTCTGTGTTTATCTATTTTATTTTTTATGCTCTCGCTATTGTTTATTCTCTGTTATAAGATTCATGTGTAGATAATTTCTGTTCAGGGTTAAAACCTACATAAAAGTTGCAGCAAGATCCTAGTAAATCTGATACATTGAATTGGAAAAATGATTCCTTATGGTACAAAGATCACTTATATCTTTGTAATTATTCCCAACTAAAACAAAATATTCTTTTGGAATTGCACACTTCTCCTTTAGGAGGACACTCAGGATTTTTAAAAACTTACCACGGGGTGAAGAAAGATTTTTTTTGGGATGGCCTTAAATCTGATATTCAAAATTTTGTGGAAAAATGTTTGGTTTGCCAGCAGAATAAATTTGAGACAATTAAGACCCCGAGACTTATACAACCTTTATCCATTCCAAGTCAACATTGGGAGGAGATTTCAATGGATTTTATCACAGGTTTACCTAAGTCTGAAGGAAAGAGTGTCATCATGGTGGTAGTTGATAGACTTACAAAGTATGCACACTTTTGTGCATTGTTTCATCCATTTAAAGCAAGTACAGTTGCTACTACATTTATGGACAGAATTCAAAAGCTACATGGAAGCCCAAGTGTTATTGTGAGCAACAGAGATCCCATTTTTACTGGAAATTTTTGGACGGAGTTATTTTCTTGTTTGGGTACTCAATTAGCTCATAGCTCATCTTATCATCCTCAATCTGATGGTCAAACTGAGATAGTAAATGCATGTTTGGAAGGATATCTTCGTTGTTTTGTATCTGATAAACAAACACAATGGGTCAAGTGGTTACCTCTCGCTAAATGGTGGTATAACACTTCCTTCCATACTGCAGCAAAAATGACCCCATTTATGGCACTTTATGGATATCATCCACCATCCATCACATCATCTTTGAGGGAAAATTCGAAGGTTCAAGCAGTGGAAGATCACATCAAGCATCAGCAAGAAGTTCTCCAACTCTTAAAGGATAACCTGAATTTGGCACAAAATCGAATGAAACAACAGGCAGATCAACATCACAGCGAGAGAATTTTTGATGTAGGAGACTGGGTATTTTTACAACTACAACCATATAAAAAAATGTCCCTCAAGCAAGCTAAAAAGGATAATAAATTATCGCCAAAGTAATATGGTCCTTACAAGGTGTTGCAAAAGATTGGTACTATGGCATACAAATTGGAGCTTCTTGCTTCTTTGCGAGTGCATCTAGTTTTCCATGTTTCATGCTTAAAGAAGATTATAGGTGAAAATATTCCAGTTCAAACAATATTTATAGAACTTGATGATGAAGGAAAAATCATATTGGAACCTGAAGCAATCATGGAAATAAGAACTCGACAGCTATGGAATCGATCAATTTCAGAGTATCTCATCAAGTGGAAGAACTTACCCACTAATGATTCTACATGGGAGGATGAGAAGTTTATAGAGAAGCACCTAGAGCTACTCAAGCATTGAGGAAAATACTTTTTTGAAGAAGAGGGGCATGTTAGGTCCCTATATTACTATTATTGTACCTTATTGTTATTAGTGTAACCCCCTTATTGTTATTTTTGTACCCTTGTAACCCCCATTTTGTTATTATTGTGCCCTTAAATTATTATTGTTAGGTTGGCTAGGATTACATTGTGGCCCACTAGGATTACATTATGGCCACATGGACTCCTATATATAGAAAGGAGGTTTTGTAAATTGTATCATCCAAGAATTGTTCATTTGTGTAATGTATTGGTGGTTGCCCCCTCGAAGTGGCTTATTTTTAAGGCGTTGATATCTCTTTTCTTCTATTTTTGGAGTTGGTTACACAACATTCTTGTTTAGATTTTAACAATGGCTAAGATGGTCAAATTTTTATTTCAGAAAACAAATAAACTACATATGCAAGACTTCAATATTTAGATGCAAATTTTTTTTCAAATGCAAAAGTTAGTAGGATGTGCAATATCTATGCCAATTGCAATAATATTTAGGGGATATCTTTGCACTATGAGCAGGAAACAATTTATTGGTTCTCATACTCCCGAGCTACTTTCTATATGGAATCACAAAATTCTAGTAGAAGGCCAACTCATGAATCTAATTTTTTTGATTGCTAAAGGCAAGAATCACCATAGGTAGTCCATGTAGTCCTCCACTACTACCCCAGATTGATAAGTTGTTAACAATTTTCCTCATTATTTCAAAGAATAAGAAGCCAACCAAATATTTTTATCATGTTAATGATGTTTGAATTTACATTATCACAATTTTTTAGGGAAATAATAATGGTTGTGGTCCATTCCTATTGACAAATGAGGTACCCCTTTAATTGCAGGTTTCATCATGATAGTTAGTGAATTGTTTGGAAATCTATGAAAACTGCTTTTGTGCCTTTATGGAAAGAATTTTGGTTTTTCCCCCTCTTATTTCAAGCATATTTAAAGAAATTTTGCTTCTAAAATTTATTTCCATGTGTCAATTTTGATAGGCTTTATGTTGTTGGGAAACTTTTTATAGATACAAGGGATTTTCACACGACTTTTTTCAATTGTTGAGACTTCTCAGCTGGGAACCATTTTGTGTGACATTACTAACAGGTAATATATTTTATTGATAGTTAAAGGAATCATTTTATATTGAAAATGAATTAGAAAAAAAACTTTCAACATTGAAACTAGGATTCATCATGTTCAAACATTCTTCCATAGAACATCCATCGCATTAGAACTATAGAAATGAATAGGAAAAAAGCTATGGTAGGACATGATGTCATGATCCTCATGATGATTGAACACTAAAATTGATGCACACTAACTACCCATTACTAACAATATTCATGATGTTAAGCACAAAATGTGTAGTATTATGCCAGATGTCATCTATTATTCGGGTAGCAACTTAATGGCACAAATTATTTCCTATCTTGTGGAATTTTAGTTTGATCTTATTCAAAACCTTATTAGTTATATATTTTTCAATTTCCCGTGGATTCCTTGAATTTTTTCTCCTACCATCTCCCTCTCTCACTCCCCAAATTATTGTCATCAAACATGCCCCATTGAGGATTTGGAGCAATGTTTGCACCATACTTAGAACTGTCATTGCTGCTAATTGAAATTGGAGAGTCATGTATACTATATTGCTTGCTTTTGGTGGCTCTTACTTGGACAATATCCTAAGATGAGTTTGACATGATGGTCATATGAGGCTGGAAGCTACTTGGTGTAATTTTCCTTAAATCTTGAAAAAACAGAGCAAAAATTTCGTTTTCGATCATTTTTTATTAAAGCTTCTGCATACAGTAGATGTTATCACAATTTCAACACAATCATGTTCCATGAGCGTGAATTATGAATGTTGCAAGCCAAATTGAAAGGAAATTTGCATTCATTTTAGGCAAAAGAAGGCTATGACATTAAGGTCCATGCTAGAAAAAATTATGCAAATAAGGTTGCTGAGTCAATACTTACCATGTGTTTCAAAGCCATAACGAAGGTTGGCTTTGAGAGTGTCCTCCCAAAGCCCTATCTTGAGATGAAATTTAATTCAATGTCTCTTAGAGTTGCAAGGTGGAATTGATCAAACTATTTGATTTATTTAGCATAGATAGATATCTCCTTTCATCTATACCTTTCTCTACCATCTTATTTCCAAGTGAAGTGGGAATTTTCACATTTTGAATGCCATTACCATGTAGTTTGGTAGTCTGCTAGCTAGACCTATCACAAGTAAGTTTGTCATACCAAAATATTTCTCTTGCTCAACTAAGTGACCATGACTCTCTTCTCACACTGCTTACCATAGGATCTTCAGTTGTACATGTCACACAAAGTTTGGGGTTCTAGGTCTACACCTATTAGGTAAAGTTGTATTTTATGGAATTGTGGTCCTTAAATTTGGAGGTTTTCCACCTGAAAAAGTAGGCATTAAATATCGATGAAAAGGATTTTTTTTAACTTTGATATAATTTCCTTGTGGAATTACTGAATTTCTCGATGACATGATGCTAGCTTTTCTCAGAGAAGAAGGTTTTAGAGGAGGAATTGAATTCTTTTGACTTATTTTTGGCATTGAAGTTTGAAATAGTAGTTTTGATGACTCCATTGATGACCTTGGTGAGGAATTTGATGCACACAATATTGACTTTGAAGATGGTTTAGAAGACGTTGAAGAAGTTGTAGATTTTAGTGTTGTCACTGAATGTTTCTTTGTTGTTGGACTTGATCAAGACACAATTTAAATTTACGAGCAGATTGAAGACCTTGAAGAAGTTTCAGATTTTGTTGTTCTCACTGAAGGTTTTTGTGTAGTTTTGTTTCTTAAACCATATTTCCATAGGACGTTTTTGGTGAATAGATTCTTGACCTTGATGAGAGGATATGATACCTTGAAGAGGCTACATCTTTTGGTGACGTCACTAATTGTTTCTCTGTTATTGTGTTTGTTAAACTTTTTTATCCCAGAGGAGGGTGTTATCCAATGTGAATTTGAAACCCCCCTCACATTTTTCAATGAAGGTTCTATCTGAATGTTAGGGAGCTACACATTATAGAAATTCAATATGATGTGCCAAAAACTTTACAGACATCCCAAAAACAGAAACCACCTATTATATGTCAATTAAATCTACATGGAACCATCAAGCAATATGGTAAAATATAGAATTACGAATCCCTTCAATTAGTAAATTTTTTTTTTTGAAGAAATCACCCAAAGGACTAGAAATAACAATATAGTAGAAAAAAGAATAGTATCTCAGCAGCTATAATTGCAAGTCATAAATTAATATTGTATATTCCAATTTCAGCACTAAAAGCAAACTCAAAATAACATAAAAGTAGAGACAACATTGTTTTACATGTAAGTAAACATTGTTAATGGAAATATGCAACATGGATTGGCATAATCATGCCTTTATCAATGAAATTTCATCAGACCATTGAACAATTGTGCGCTAACAATATTTAAATAAGTTAAAGGAAAAAATTGACCTATATTGTACAGTTTCTGGGACAGAAATCAATATGTAGAAATATTCACTTGGTTTTTATAATTGTGTAGAGGAATGACTTAAAATGACCTTGTATGTCTTCTCGTTTTAGAGCTAAAATTTTTAGGAAGGATTTAAGTATCCACATTTCAAGAATCACTCGAAGAGGTTGATAAATAATATAGGAAGAAAAAAAACTAACCAGTGTTGTAATAAATGGATTTCTTGGGAGGTATATTGGCATATGGCCTTTTGGTAGCTAGAAATTTTCCAAATAAGTGAATGTATTTGAAAACTGAACCTCTAGTTTATTTTGGTTTAGACAAGGTCTAGAATTTGAAAAGTGAATTCCCTCTTTCTTCCTCTTACATGTCCAATGATTGGAATTTGGATTGAGGGAAAAAAATTTCCAAAATAAAAATTTTGCATTTTACTTGTTGTACACATGAGTTTTTAAAAGCTAATTAACTCATAAATTTCTCACAAAATACACAAATCTTGACACATAAACCCCTTCGCAATTGGATAACTTTAGACGATCCTAAACACATTTTCATTTAATTGATGAGGGAGATAGCACAACAAAACTATTTTGTCCATATTCAAATCAAGTTGGTATCAAAGTACAATTGAGCTCATTTTAGTCAAGGTTAGCTAGAAGAATTAGCTATTGGTTTTTGTATTTATGCAAGGAGAGTTTAGTTGTGTGCAAGTTTATGTGTGTGAAGAGAAATTCAATATTGAGAGCTCAGTTCTAAAATCACAACAAAGAATCTTTTTATGCATTACAAGTGTGATGGAAGCTTCATCGAGTATCTCTTTTAATCAGTCTTCCTTAACAAAAATCTTTGATAAAGAGATGTTGCAGAAGCTCTACATCATGAATGATATGGTGCAAGATATGTATGAAGATAATAGGGAGAACATTTTCCTTCAAGAGAAGTTGATTTCCAAGAATGAGGAGAAGCAAGAAATTCTTGAAAATATGCATGAGATGGAGACTCAACTCCATATTGCAAATGAAAACCAAGCAAGGATGCATGACATGGAGATTCAACTCTATGATGAAAAGGAAGTCTTAGCCAAGTATGTGAATGAAGAAGAGGTATGCAATTCAATTTTGTCTTCAATTTCCTCTCAAAGTGAATGTGTATGTGCTTTTGAGAGACACACTAGAGGAATAAGGTCCAAATTTTTGATGAAAATGGGCTATGAAAGTAAAGGGTTAAAGGAAAACATGTACAAGGCATAGTTGAGCCAAATGTTGTTGAGGAAAGGCCTAATTATTTGGGTGTTGGTTATGGAAAACATGATGGAGAATGCTCCAAAGCCAAGGAGGCACATGAAGATGTTCCAAGAAGGAATTTCATTTCATGTTCATTACCTCAATCTTGTGAAGTTTGTGTTCATGATGAATGGAAAAGTTTGACACCCACTTTGCAAGAAGATGTTAATAATCATGCAGCTAATGAGAATGTAAAAGAAGAGGATGTTGAAAGCTCTAAAGTCATTGAATTCATTGCTAGTATTCTGAGGAGAGCCACTACCTCCTCAAGAAGGCGATAAAGGTGAATGTTCAAGGTATAAATCTGCCTTTAATCAAATTGCTTTTGATTATGATAAACATGGTAAATATTCACATAATACTTGGAAAAGTGTGCATGTTCCTTTTGTGGTTTGAATAATCATAATGTTTATAGATGTTGGAAGAAGATATCCATGAACATGAAACTTTCTAAATAAATGAGGAAAAAAGTCAAAGGCCCATTGGACAAGGAAAATGATGTTGAAAATAAGATGCAATTGTTTTGCACTCATTGCCATAAGAAAGGTCACCTTGTAGACAAGTGTTGGACTTTGTATCCAACATGTCATCCATGACATTTGAAGAAGGTGGAAAGAGATATTGACAAGAATGGAAAATAGGATTCCATAATTGATGAGGGTCAAGATGATTCACATGATGAAGTGCAGCTAAAAGAAGCACCATTGAAATGATTTGGTAAGGGATGGTTAGATTTATTATCCAATTAAGGCCTTGCATGTATTTTGATGTTTCATGAATTTCTTTGCATATTCAAAGTATGGTGCATGTTGCATGAAGCAAGATGTTGAAAGTAAAGTTATGTTGACGCTCTTAGATGCAATAAATATGGAAATTTGTACATGCTATTATTTGACTTGAGAGTCAGTTGTTTGAAGAGGCATGTTTTGTCGACTTGTGTTTGGTTGATGGTTTTGTACACCAATATGTAAGAGTACATGGAGATATTCACATGATGTGAATTTTTTTTCTTTGAAGGAGAAAAATTATATGTCGGCGAGCTATGTTTCTTGCATGATGTGTTTTTCAGTTTGATGGTTTTGTTTGTGACAAGACGTCACAAGATTTTGGGAAGGTCCACTCTTGAGCGAGAGCCTCATGATTACAACCTAATCATGAGAATCAAATGGGAGTGCATCCTTATTTTAAAAACAAACCTCTAGATAGGATTCTAAGCTACCTAGGATTCTAAGTTAACTTTTTATAGCAACCTTACATGCCAAATGTCTTAGCTAACTCTAGAGAGATTACCTCTTTCTTTGTACTTACATATTTTCCATACCAGAAAAGAGAGAGTAGAGCATGTTTACATTTTAGTGTTGTTTTTCTCCCATAAGGATTTCCTAGGGAAAAAGGAGTAGAGCATCATTAATTTTTAGGGTTGCTTGTCTCCCATAAGGATTTCCTAGGAAAATAATTGCGTTGATTGTAGATATGTATGTGTGTGTTTCATTATGTTTTATATTTCTTACATTTGATTGTTTTATTCATTTAAATATAAATTTAGTTATTAAAAGATCTAAAACTTAAATACAAATTAATCTTCATTATATAGATTTCACTTATTTTATCAAATTTGTTGTGAGAAACTATTTCATTATAATAACTATAAAACTTGACTATTAAATAACAAAATTTTGTATTGATAAACATCTACACTTCTCCAACCTAAAAAAAATACATATAAATTTTAGATACATTTAGACATATATTAATATAAAAAGAACCATTATATATTTAAATCTATTAAAGATAACAATGTGTTTTTTTTTTTCCTTTCAAGATTTTGAATAAACTGAAGAATTAGTGAATGATAGTAGTTGCATATACAAGACATATATTGTAATACTTCTGTTTTGATTATCATATTTTGTAGAGACAAGTCTAGCTGAACTGTGAAAGATCTATGTAATTGTACTTTCTTTTCTAATATATAAGAAAGACTGTTTTTTCTATTTGAAAAAAAAATAACACTTCTTGTATTAGGTTTTCTAAAATTATTGAAATAATTACTCTGCCAAGAGAGATGATTATCATAAAGATCTTATATTTAAGATGATTATCATAATGATCTTATATTTTATGTTCAAGTCCAGTTTGTGAGTAATAACCTAAATACTCTATGTATTGCAAGTTTTCTATTATTATTGGAAAAAAATTACTCCACCAAGGAAGATGATTGTCACAAGTTCAAAGCGAACAAAAATGGAGATGTAACAAGCTTAGATCATGGCATTATATCTTTAGGTTATTTGCTTTTGTAGATTCTTTTAACATGCTTACTGTTTCATTTAATTGTAACAGGTTTGAGAGCAAAAATAAGGAAATATTGAAAGGTGATTATGTTATGTTTAGACACGCATTGCACTCGTTAACATTGCATAGCAGGTTAATGAACCCTTTTCTCAAATAAATCAACAATATATGAATTATTATAATGATCAAAGACTCATGACTTGTTTTTAAGTAGCAAACTGCAGGGGCCTAACGTGTAAATTTATATACTTCACTTTTGAAAAATTGATTCATGATTTTTATAATAAATAAAAATTGATTCAGTGTTCCAATTATGGTGGCAGGCAACCTAAAATCGTAGAAAATAATGAAGCCTATTGCAGCAACACCGGTTAATGGTGTTCAATAGTAGCACTGGTTATTGCAGCAGCACCGATTATGTGGAATTTTTAAACTTGATATACATACAACTAAGTAATGGCCTCTGAAAATGAATGGTTGGTTTAAGAATTTCAAGGCTTACCTGTGACTGTAGCAAAAACACTTGTATCTCAATAGGATGAAATCTAGAACGTTGATCTATAAATAGAATAGTTTTTTTCGTTTATGTGTGTGTGTTATATATAATTCCTGATTTTGTTGGATATTTCAGGGAATTTGGGAAGGATATATTTGTGGGAGCTATTTGTGAGTATTATTGAGGCTAAGAGTGGCTGCAGTGCACTACCTAGATTAAGAATTGACATATTTTCGACTATAACTAGAAAAGAAACCATTTAAAACAATATGAAAAACAGAACTATGTCATATAAATATGAAGGCATATTGAATGTTATAAATTACAATGAAATACACCAAATATATTGCCCATACCTGGTATTGCAGTAGACCAACAATGCGGATGGGAGGAGCAACACATATGAAAATGCGCAAACAAATAGACCAGCAGTAGCACAGAAAAAAAAACATGCGAACAAATAGACCGGTAAACAAATCAACTTCGCGGGTGATTTATTTATAGAAGCTAGCTCGGCCAAACTATTTTAAAAGTAAAAGTTCGGTCGAAATTTTGTTTCCATTTTTCCCATCTGCGGCAAAAATTCTGTTTGCCCATGTCGTCAGTGTGCCGTCAATCTAAATGGAATCATGAGTTCGGCCAAACTTTCTAAGAAAGTTCAGCCGAAATATTGAATAGTTCGGCCGAACTTTATAAAAGGTTTGGTCAAACTATTGCCGAAAAAAGTTTTCTGCCCCCAATTCTCACAAAAGTGTAACCCATCTTCACATATCCGCCCTACATTCTTTGCTTTCCTCACCTGTTTTTTTCCGCACAGTTCTTTAATTGTTTTGGCATAGATAGGAATGTACTGTATAGCCTGTAGGAGAGGAATTTTAATGAAAACATTTTTTAATTCCCTTGGGAGATCGAAATATGAAGAGACTATTGGTTTAGGAAGTGCTAATATCTCAAGGAATGGAGGGGAGGAAATAATAAGTTTTTCAGGATATTTTTGGTCATATGTGTCCCTCCCCTACTTTATCTCTGTTTCTATCATATTTTATTGTTTAGGTACTGTTTGAATTTCAGACTAAAGTTGTGGTAGGGCCATATCTTCTTCAAGTGAAATAACATGCCTTGATCTCAGCCTAAGCTCATTGCACTTCTTATGTTTAGTTTTAGGTTTTGGGTTTTCATCGATCTCGATTAGTTGAATCGATTTGTTATTGGGATTAGGATTGGGTTGAGCTGGAAGTTGAGGATGCATAATAGGTTGAGGATTGTGTTGGACTGGGTATGGGGCTGGTAATGTGGGTTGATTTTGAGCCCATGTTCCCATAAGTAAATTGGTCATTCCCTAAGGTCACTGCCAGTTTTGAGACCAATTTGTATTATGTGAAGTAGAGGTAGGCCACTGGGACTGATATGGATTGTTTTTCCAATAAGGGGGAGAAAAAGAAAAACTTGACCAACTATTACATGAAGGGGATTGTTTTGGCCAAGCAGGCATGGAAAATTATTGGGATGGCTAGACATAAAAACGTGATTGGCCCTACCATGTTGTTCCAAGGTTCTATTGATTAAATTGTGTAGGAGAAAAGAACTGAGGTGGGTCTTGTAGCATACCTGGTCATGCTTGCCACTGCCGACGTTCTTTCATTAGATACACTGGTTCTGTTTATTCTTCTGCCTCTTTAAAAACCTCTTTCAACCTTGGGAGTGAAGGGAAATGGTCAGTGGCATGGTCCTTGGTACAAATAGCACATGTCTAGACCATGTTTAATGGACACTCCCGTTGGTTGTGCTTCTTCCGACAATGTGGGAAACAAAAAAACAAGTTCTGTTCTGCTAAAGCTTGCTTCTTCTTGGCTTGTAGGAAATATAGCTTCGTTGTGAGGGTGACCAAGATATCAGTGTTAAAATCTTCTAAAATATTACTGAATTCTTCTCTAGTCACATTTCCACCTGACTGTTTATAATTCCTTGTAGCTCAATCTCATCCAGTTTTCTTGCTTCGAGTACTACCCAGAGAACCCCTAATGCACAATGCAATAATGTCATCATATTATTCTTGATATATCTCCCCCTTTCCCATTATATTAGTGTTTCGACCCATTCTTCTTTCATTCCTTTAATCATTGTTTCTTTTAAGATATCTTTATACAGTGTATTATATGGAGATCTTTGCAAATTGTATTGAAATATTTCAACATATTCTTCTAATGTCTCATTTTCTTTTCCAAACATGTTGACAGTTTCATCTTTTAGTTCTCGAGTCTAGAAGTAGTCTTGATATTTGTTAAGAAAATAAATTTTCATCTGATCCAAACTATTAATGGTTCCTCCACTGAGCCCCATATACCAATGTAATGATGTCCTCTTCAAAGTAGAGGGAAATAGTTTCAGTTTCTGAGGGTCAGTGGTGTAGTCATATCCCCTAATTAAGACACCAAATTCAAATAAAAATGCATCCGGATCTTCTGAGGTTAGCCCATGGAAGGTGGGAATGTGTTGTAACAAAATAGCTTTCATAGGGGCATTTGCAGCCGGATAAAAAATGGGATACTCTAAATTGATGTATGTCTTAGGTTTTGGTTGTTTGACATCTGATCAAATATGTGCCAATAATATTCAGGGATTTCTTGATCTAGGGAAATAACTTGAGTGGGATTAGGGAGTGGATTTGGAGGAGGCCTTAAAACACTTCCCTGATCTGGAGCACTGGGTGTCTCTATCTCAACCACTCTATCAGGGGATCTAGGTTTTGGAGTTTTTACTTATACGACACTACTAGTTTCTCCTTCTCCTTCTTGCAAATTGCAAGAATTTTCCTCTTTCGAAGGGTCAGGACTTAAGTGCTCAATAGTATGAAGGCTTTGTTCAAAGCCTTTTGTTTCGTTGTTAATCTTGGTGTGGGTTGTAGATGGTGAGGCTGTTGCCTGAGGGACTATAGTAGGACCCTATGTAGGAATGGTTTTGGGTCCTACGGATGCCTGGGATTTAGCATTCTTAATGATTTTGTCTATATATGTTGTTCTGCCAAGGACCACTGATCATTTGGGTTTTTTGGATATAAGTGGAGGATTTTGATCTAATTCTATATTTTTCTTCCTAGTCATAAAAAAACAAGAACACCTATCCTATTAACCTCTACACAATTGCTTAGAACTGGGTTGGAGAGCAAGCATTTTTCTTGCTATTATGCAGGTTCTTACCTCTCGTTTTTAATACCCAATTCTTTCATAGAAAAAGGAAAAATAAATAAAATACAACACTCTTAAACACTCTCCCTGGGAATGGCACCAAAATGTTGGGTCAACAAGGTGACTATTTTAAAGGTAACCTTAATGCTTTTCATTAATTATCAACCCAGGGAAAGTCTTTTTATTTCAAGAGCATAAGAAAAATATATGCAAGTGACATCAGAGGTTAACTACTTTAGATCATTGTAAGAAAGATTGTCTAATTCTCCAAGTTCAATCAAACCAACTTGAAAGTGAACTATGAAATACTCCAAAGCAATCAAAGGAGAAAATTCTGTTCTAAGCTTATGCAAACATAACCACTCAAGATTGAGATAAAGAATAGATTGCAATTGAACATCATGCTTTGATGAATTGAATAGTTACCTTAGCAAATTGAACAACAATACTAATGAATTAAACATCAATCAATTATTCTAGATTTTTCAATGGAATTCTCTATTAATCAACTAATAGCATCATTCGGAATTAAACATCAAACCAAACGTTCACAATTATGATGAAAATATTCAAGAATTAAATATAAGAAGAATGGAACAGCAACCACACCGAAACTAGTCTAACAGATGTAAAAGCATCAACTCCTGATAAGAGAACATGAATGATAAATCTAATCTACTGAAAAGGAAGTGATAACATCTCACGCTTGCGATTAACCAATCAAATGATAATGTTATGAAATGTAAAGGATAACTAGAAATGAAATTTCTGTAAATAAATGCATAGCACAAAATAGCAGGAGAACCCCCAGGGTTGTTCCTGAATCCTCTAGAAGCCTTCTACTAAGGAATACTTAGAAGTTGTTTATACTAAAAATGCCAATTTCTTCATTAATCAGTAGAGTAATACATTAGCATGAACTTGATGATATTATTTGAATATGTTTATTACAGGAAAATTATAATACATGAATTACCTCTTGTCTCTTTCACCTTCAGCCATTTATAGCTTAAAGGTGAATTCAAACAGAGTAACAAATCCTTCCCTTCATGATGTCCTATCGTTTTGTGGCTATCAAATGAACACTCCAAGAGTAGGCGTGCCTCTACATCTTCATCTGATTGATAGGAGACGATACGATTTTGTTCGCTTTCCTTGTCTACTGTCATTTAGTTATCCTGGTCAACAGTTTGGCTGTTTCGCTTTCCTATCAATAAAGACAGCAACATATCAGTTTTTAGGTTATTAAACACACCTTTTATCAATAATTCATTCTACCTTACTTTTTCATTATTTTCCTTTACTTTATTGCTAAGATGAAGGAAAAATGTATAAAATTAATGATAAATTGTGGTAAATATAGGGGTAAAATGTTCCTTCTCCTTGGCCCAACAACAATCTGGTGCCTCAACAAATCTAGGGTATTATTTTTAAAATGTTGGGAATCTCTCCTATGGGGGATGAATTTCTCAGTATCCTCCACGCTTGCCTTTCCTGACAACTTTAAACTTTCCAAATCTATCGAAATTAATGAATGATACTATTCGATATAGTGCGGGTTGGTCTCTAGTCCCTACTAAACTTCCCGCAGATATTGAAAAATTTGAAGGGAAGACCGTTGAGGATCCGACTGACCATGTTACCACTTTCCACTTATGGTGTTTGTCGAACTCCCTTATCGACGATTTGATTAGGTTGAGGCTATTTCAATGCATCCTAACTGGGAACGCTACAAAATGGTACATCGAGCTGACAAGGGGCAATTTTGCTACTTTTGGCGAGTTGGATACTATGTTTCTGCAGCATTTCTAGTTGCCTGTTCATTATGATGTCATGACTGATCTCGTGGCCAATTTCCAACAGGACAAGGCAACACACATTTCTGATCATATTCAAGAATGAAGGAGAAGGAAGAGGCTCATTAAAGCCCAGATTCTGAATGAGTTCCTTCTCGAATGGTTTCTTAAATCTTTGAATCCAGAAATATCGAAGGACGTATCCCTTTCAGGGGTATTTTTTAAGGAACATGCTATATTTAGGGCTCAGCAGTTAGAACTGATATGTTCTCACTTTTAGGTCCTTAATAATATTTTTCTAAATGCTCCTGATTCGAAGCTAGATTTAGCCAAAACAAAGGCAGTTCCTCATGCTGATGGGATTATCGGTACGATTGATAGTGGCATGACTAACCTGCTAAACCAATTGCAGCTGTTGCATTTAAAATATGCTCTTTCTAGTTAGGCTATGACATCGGTGTCGACTCATTCTCATCCCTTGACCATTAATTATGTTTAGGATTCTAACCCCAAAGGAAATCAATAATCTTATTGGAATAAGAAGGGATAGAATAATAAAAAGAAAGACAAGGATGGGAAGGGAAATGCGAACAGATCCAACAATAGTGCTGGAGAGGGTAAGAGGGACAAGAAGAAGAAGGTTAAGTTTCCATGAAATTTATGCACCAGAGACCCTCTTACTCACCTCTACCCAAAAATTCAGGATGCTCGGTGCTTATTAGCTCAAGATGGTTCTTATAGTTCCCAGGATGTACTGACAAACACTTTCCCCCAAGGGTAGTAGCTACTTGCTGGTGCAAATGGGAATACTAGAGCTCCTGCACGGGGCAACTCGGAAGGGGAAAATACCTCAAATGTATATATGATGAATTATCATGTTGATATCGCTACGATATCTCCTGATTATGGTTAAGTTGAGTCTTTGAAAGCTAAGGGTGCTCCTAGTAATTCTGAGCCACTCCATATCGAGAGGCCTACAGTTGAGCCTATACCTTAGATGCCGAAAGGGTCTACAAAGCATACGATGATTAATCCTAATTCCAAGGCTGTCCAGATTTATGTGATTTTAGAAGATCTAGCTCAAAGTCCTTCTGCCATGTTTGCATTAGAGGTACTCCAGTCGTGCCCAACACAAAGGAGTGCATTGCTCACTGTTATTGGGGCTTTCGATCCAAAAAAATCTCTTATGATCACATTTGACATGTTGAATTTTAAGAAGAGACTTCCTCATCACATGGATTTTTAGATTAAGTATACATATAAGAAGATCAACATTTTTTGAACAATAGTCGATGAGGGTGCTTCCACATGTGTTATGTATATCTCATGTTGGAAAGCCATTCGATATCCTTCAGATCTCCCTTCAGCTACTCTTCCTACTACATTTGATGGTCATTCTCACAAAACACATGGAATTGTTCTGGCTTTACCCATCTTTGTTGGGGGTAAAACTGTCAATATTGAGTTTGAGATAGTTGATGCAAATTTAGACTACAACCTTTGGTTGGGGCGAAATTTGATTTATGAGATGGATGCTATGGCTTCATCATTATTTCACATCTTGTGTTTTCCCCACAAAGAGAGGATTTTCACTATTGACCAAATTTATTGTTCTCTTATAGATCCAAATGCAACTACAGACTCTACCCTACCCTGAGTGAATGATGCCAAGGAAGCCGTTGAGAATTTAGGGTTGGAATGTATACATCGTTTATGGGTACTTTTGATATTCCACCTCCTTCAGTTCATATTCATGCTATCTCATCCTCCAAGGTTCCTACTCGAAGAGAGTTCTTTTGAACTCATTATTTTTTGGGCCCTTGGACCTTGCCTTCTCCTACCTCCACATTGGAAGAAGGTAAAGTGGGTGGAATGGCATTTCCTATGTCTGCAACTGAGATTTCCTATCAATCTATTGTTGACTGTGCAGCCTTCATTCAAGTTTATCTTTCATCAGAGGAGTTGGACAGAGATGTGGCTATGGCGTGGACTCTTAGTTCATCTTCTGCTCAGGATTGCCTTGATACCACTATTCCATCTGAAGAGGCTATTCTTGAAGCAATGACTGGTGTAGAAATACCGTGGGATGATTTGCATCATCAGTCTTATTTTCTACTAGACTTGCAAGAAGTTGAAACAAGTTTTTCTAGGCCTCAGTCTTCTGGTCCTATTCACCCAGTCTTGAACCCCTTAGCTCCAGTACGGGTTTTTGCAGAAGAGAACATGGTTTTCATTTACGCCACTACCTTGGTGGACATCTCTAGAGATCCCAACATTATTGAGAATGTCTTCATAGGAGCTGAATGTTCCTCTGAAGATATTCAGACTTACACCAATCTTTTTAGATAATTTTGGGATGTGTTCGCATGATATTATGAGGAAATTTTTGGTATAGATTCATCTATTGTCGAACATGAAATCAAGTCTTATGAAAATGCTAAGCCTATATGGTAGAAGATTTTTCCAATCAACCCTAGGAAGGCAAAAACTATCAAAGAGGAGGTTGAGAAGCCGCTAAGGGTGGGTTTCACATCATTTCATTAACTGAGTGGGTTCCGAATCCACTGCCTATGGACAAGAAGAAAGGAATGATCCAATTTTTCATTTATTTCAGGTATTTGAATAAAGCATGTTCAAAATATAATTACCCCACACCATTTATCGATCATATTATTGATGAGTGTGTGGGGAATGAGATTTTATCCATCATGGACAGTTTCTCAAGATATAATCAGATTAATATCCATCCTGAAGATTAGCATAAGACTGGCTTTCTTTGCCCCTGGGGTACATTTTCTTACAAGAAGCTGCCTTTTGGCCTTAAAAATGTTGGATCTACTTTCTAGTAGACCATCTCCTATGCATTCCATGACATCAAGAATATTATCGAAGCATATTTTGATGATTTAACTGTTCGTTTTCGAAAGAGAATTGATCATCTTTCAAACCTTTGACAATTTTTTGAATGGTATCATTATTATTGTTGGGAAAAATACTGAGAGGGGGGGTGAATCAGTATTTAGGGCATACTCAAATATTTTTACTTTTTCTTACTTCAAAACCCATACGCTACTTTGCTGAACCAAACTCGCGTATACACGCGGATATCCTTCATAAAACTCGCGTATACACAGAGATCTTATTATGCCATTAATTCTTTACTTATTTCTATGCAACATTCTTTCTTCTGATGATTAGATAATAGTAAGCATGTACAGTAATAACAGAGTAAACCATCACACATAAGCATCACATATGAACACTAGTATTTTAGGTGGAAACCCAAGTCGGGAGAAAACCACTACTGCTGTTGTCTCGGCCTTCAATATTTTATTATAAAGAAAACATCTTACAACTATGTACTGGCGCAGACTCATACTAGTACGCAGGCACCCACCTGCGCTCGTTTACCAGCCTCTCCTGGAAGGGAGCTACGACCCCCTGCTCTCGTTTACCAACCTCTCCTGGAAGGGAGCTACGACCCCCTGCTCTCGTTTACCATCCTCACCTGGAAGGGAGTTACAACCCCCTGACTGAAGGCTACAACCCTCAACACCACCATGGACCACGTTTCATCAATTTTCACACTGCATCCAAAAGTTTTCTTTAGAGCACAACTTGCAGGCCACATTTCATCATATTTTGAGACTGGACCCACTCCACATGTTCAAGCTCAATAAAAACTGATACTTATCAATTCAGACAATCCAGATCTGTAGAATACATCATTAACAGATAGCAGTAACATAGCAGAACAGATCAAACATTTCATACTTCATGTTTCAGCAAACCCTAGTTTTCATACGCGCTTTACTTTCACTGATACCGTGTATATATGCACTTCTATTCACACAAACCCACGTATACATCTGCACATATTCCAGAACTGATTTCACAACCCATATGCACTTTCTCTTTATCAAACCTGCGTATATACGCGCTTCCACTGTTCCAAAATTGCATATAGATCTTCAAATATTATAGGGCAGCATACTTCTTCAGATCAAATATTCAGTTCAGATTTAACCCTTCACTTCAGACAGATGTTCACCTCATCTCAGATCTAAGCATTCCATAAACAGATCTAGAAGATACAAATACATTTAAGATCTAGATTCCCTTCTTCATCATTTTCTTCATAGGTGCATCGCAGATTCAGATCTATCATCAAACTGTTACCCTTTCCATACAGACATACTTCAGAGTGAAGTATCCATTCAAACCCAGACTCATGCACACCCTTTGCACAATTAATTTCTTCTCCTTATATAGGTTTAGCCTTTTTCAATACCATGAGCCAAAACCACATTACTTTCGATGGTATTCCTGGACGGGATCATAAAAACAATCCAGCGCTCAATACAATGGGTCAATACCATGGTAGTAACCCCTGGTTTTATTAATTTAGAGCGCAATTAGGCATATGTGACTTGGCACGTTCTTTTCCGCGTACATACACTACTTCTCCTTAACAAACCCGCGTATGCATAGTGACATATCTTATTTATCATTTCTTTGGCACTTTCTGAGATTCCTTTCTTTTGTTAGTCCTTATCTAATCTGTAGATACATCAGATTTACATCATTAACAAGCTCATCAAGTCAAGATAAACTTCATCAAGTAGGTTTCCATCATCTTCTTCAAGTGTTGCCATCATCGTCATCAAGTGGGTTTCCATCAAGGACAGCACATTGCATCATATTGCCAACAATCTCCCCCTTTGGACTTGATGGCAACCACGATGGTGTTTGATCACAACAGATAGATACATTAAGCATAATGATATTCTCCCCCTATTCAAACACCATGTCACTCTCCCCCTTTTACATCAAGGGCAAAGGGAGGATCAAAACCAACGCAAGGTTTTTTTTTTTTCTCATGCAGATAGAAGAGCGCTGTAGATCTGATGTGCATTGAAGTTACCATGCTCCCCCTGAGTTCATGCTGAATGTTCAAACATATTTTTCAATGAAGTACATGACTCTATGACCTTCCTATCACCAAAGGCTCATACTTACATCAAAGATCCATCCAAGTGGATTTACATATGAGACTCAACTACCCAACCAAGTGGGTTTACAAATTTGACTCAGCTACCCAACCAAGTGGGTTTACAAAATTTGACTCAGCTACCCAACCAAGTGGGTTTACATATTTGACAAGTCCTTACATGACTGAATAATACAATTTTACATCATGGGTCTCAACATGACCTTTTCATCAAAAATACAAATATGACTTTTCATAACCAATACCACCAGAAGGACCTCAAGAGAGATCATATTTCAGAACCATCATAATGCCAAAAATGCATTATACTTAGCAAGACTAATGCTCCCCCTAAAGATGTGAATCCAATGCATCCTTTCCAAATGACCCAAGCTCCCCCTTTGCTTGTGCATCCTGAACACTTTCAACTGCAAATCATCAAGGCATCTTCACCCAATAGAGAATGAAACAGAAATATAAGAGCTGAAATACCACCAGAAACTCCAAATAGCATCAAAGATACCAAACAACACCACAGCTTGTGCTGAAGAAATGCTGACATAGAGAAACTGTCAGCAACCACACATACGCGGTTTTCTGTGTATGAACTTGTGTATATACGCGACTATGTTTAAGGAAATCTGCGTATCCAATTCCATCTTCTGCATTTTACTCAGATCTGATCCTCTGTGAGGCAGAGACAGTTTTCAGCTTCTTTCTGAGATATTTGAATGCTTCCCTGGAATATATGAGAACAGATACATAGGAAAATGTAGTTGTGTCTTCAAGTGTGATCCAATGGTTGTAGCATAAGCACATTAGTAACCAAGCCTTCAAACTCTTTGCAGCATCAACATATTCTTCCCAAGAGGAATTATCATACCAGAACAACTTCTACAATAAACAATATGTGTCAAGAAATCATTCATGTGATCTGATATCACCAAGATCTTCAAGATTTATCATGATCATGATGTAACATGTGTAAGAATTAAAAGGGGTCTCAACCAGCAACAAACTCTGCATGATTTATCCTTATCTCTGAATCATAAGACTTCCATCTCTTCCAAAAGAAAAGAGTAATTTTCAGCAAAAATCAAACAAGGCTCATCAACAATCTCATCATAAGAAACCATGCAACATGTCAACATCATTTAGAACTGAGAAATAAACTAATACAGTGCCAGTAATACAATCATTAATAGTCAGATGATGCTCCCCCCTGAACCTTTACTCCTGATCTTCAGCTGTCATACAAATTATTTTATCATAAGTGCATACACGACTGTCTCCACTATAACTCGCGTGTATACGCGGCTTTAGTTCACTGAACCCGCATATGGAAAGTGAAACAATGAAAACTTCACATTCCTTCATCTCCCCCTGAGTAGGTACCACCTGTACCTGTCTTCTTCACATCAGATGCTCTGTTAGAAATAAACATAACCAGAATAACCAAACCAACCGTGAGAATCATCATACATTTCTCCCCCTGTGATGATACATTACTAATCCCTATAATGTATCTCACATCTCTCCTGCAGTCATTAAGAGAAGTAAGCTTTTAGAAGTGGATGACTGCAGTAGGGTCAATATTCCCTACGTTTCTCACCGGTCCTCCTTCTTTTTCCAAATTTGCTTGAACTTTCTAATTGTGTGCTGGAATTTATCCAATTTCTCATATCTGTTCATCCTGCATTATTTTTCCACATGTCCATACTTGTTACAAACATAACATCTCATGTGACCAGAGAAGTAAGCATAAAGATCATAGTGTGTTTCTCTATTCTTCCTTCTATTGCAATCAGCTGCTTTATGACCATACTTGTTGCATGAAAAAAAATATCCCTTGAAGCAACCAGAGTACCTTTCTGAATAGAATCTGTTTGATTGTGACTGAAATGATCTGCTTCTGCAATTTGCTGTGACATGCCCATAAATATGACATTTAAAGCATTCAACATTATTGAATGATTTCCTTTGATAATTCATGATTGTTGGTTGACCTTTTGTTTCTTTCAACACTTCAGGTTTTGCTTTGACATCCTTTGAATCTTTAGCACTTCCTTGCAAACTAGATTCTCCTTTAACAGTTTCAGGAAAACCCAGACCAAGTTTAATAGAAGGATACCTTTGACTACTAAGAATATTGTCCAGAATCTTAGTACTATCTTGAAACCTCAAAAGTTTATCTTTTTCTTCTAATTTACCTTTGAGAATGTTTACCTCAACCTCCAAGCTCTGGCATTGCTTCTTCATACTGTCTTCAACCCTTTTTCCTTCTTCTACTTGATCATTCAAATTTAGAATCTCTTTTTTCAACCCATTTTCTTGTTCTTCAGAAGTTTGTAAGAGTTATTCATTCTTCTTATTCGATGCTTCGAGATCTGCTTTTAGAGAGATGATTTCTTCATTCTTCTTATTTGATATTTCCGGATCTTCTTTGAGAGAGATAATTCTTTCATTCTTCTTGTTTGATTTTTTCAGATCTTCTTTGAGAGAGATGATTTCAGCTTCAAATATTTCATTCTTCTTATTTGATTTCTCCAGATTTGCTTTTAGAGAGATGATTTCTGCTTCAAATCCTTTACTTCGATTGGATACATCATCGTACATCCTTTTCAGTCTAGAGACCAAATCTTTGTAGGCAGATTCCTTTTCATTAAATATTCTTTGTTGATCTTTGATAACTTCCTCTAGGTCCATAGCATTACTTTCACTATCTTCACCATTTTTTGCACAAAGAAGAATATCACAAGAACAACAATCACTACCTGTTTCATCTTCTTCATTTTTTGTTGCACATGTTTTCTGAGATATCTCCTTTCCTTGAGTTGCCTTCTTCTTTTGCTTCTTTCCCATTGTGATGGATCTCCTTCAAGCAATCAAGCTTCTGCAGAATGACCTCGCTCTGATACCAATTGTTGGGAAAAATACTGAGAGGGGGGGGTGAATCAGTATTTAGGGCATACTCAAATATTTTTACTTTTTCTTACTTCAAAACCCATATGCTACTTTTCTAAACCAGACTCGCGTATACACGCGGATATCCTTCATAAAACTCGCGTATACACAAAGATCTTATTATGCCATTAATTCTTTACTTAGTTCTATGCAACATTCTTTCTTCTAATGATTAGATAACAGTAAGCATGTACAGTAATAACAGAGTAAACCATCACACATAAGCATCACATATGAACACCGGGATTTTAGGTGGAAACCCAAGTCAGGCGAAAACCACCGCTATCGTTGTCTCAGCCTTCAATATTTTATTATAAAGAAAACATCTTACAACTATGTACTGGCGCAGACTCATACCAGTATGCAGGCACCCACCTGCGCTCGTTTACCAGCCTCTCCTAGAAGGGAGCTACGACCCCCTTCTCTTGTTTACCAGCCTCTCTTGGAAGGGAGCTACGACCCCCTGCTCTCGTTTACCAGCCTCACCTGGAAGGGAGCTACAACCCCCTGACTGAAGGCTAAAACCCTCAGCACCACCATGGACACATTTCATCAATTTTCACACTGGATCCAAAAGCTTTCTTTAGAGCACAACTTGCACGACACTTTTCATCATATTTTCAGACTGGACCCACTCCACACGTTCAAGCTCAATCAAAATTGATACTTATCAATTCAGACAACCCTGATCTGTAGAATACATCATTAACAGATAGCAGTAACACAGCAGAACAGATCAGACATTTCATACTTCATGCTTCAGCAAACCCTAGTTTTCATATGCGCTTTACTTTCACTGATACCGTGTATATACGCGCTTCTATTCACACAAACCCGCGTATACATCTGCACATATTCCAGAACTGATTTCACAACCCATACGCGCTTTCGCTTTATCAAACCCGCATATATACGCGCTTCCACTGTTCCAAACTTGCATATAGATCTTCAAATATTATAGGGCAGCATACTTCTTCAGATCAAATATTCAGTTCAGATTTAACCCTTCACTTCAGACAGATGTTTGCCTCATCTCAGATCTAAGAATTCCATAAATAGATCTAGAAGATACAAATACATTTAAGATCTAGATTCCCTTCTTCATCATTTTCTTCATAGGTGCATCGCAGATTCAGATCTATCATCAAACTATTACCCTTTCCATACAGACATACTTCAGAGTGAAGTATCCATTCAAACCCAGACTCATGCACACCCTTTGCATAATCAATTTCTTCTCCTTATATACATTTAGCATTTTTCAATACCATGAGCCAAAACCACATTACTTCCGATGGTATTCCTAGACGGGATCATAAAGACAATCCAGCACTCAATACAATGGGTCAATACCATGGTAGTAACCCCTGGTTTTATTAATTTAGAGCGCAATTAGGCATACGCGACTTGGCACGTTCTTTTCTGCATACATACGCTACTTCTCCTTAACAAACTCGCGTATGCATAGTGACATATCTTATTTATCATTTCTTTGGCACTTTCTGAGATTCCTTTCTTCTGTTACTCCTTAGCTGATCTGTAGATACATCAGATTTACATCATTAACAAGCTCATCAAGTCAATAACAACTTCATCAAGTAGGTTTCCGTCATCTTCTTCAAGTGTTGCCATCATCGTCATCAAGTGGGTTGCCATCAAGGACAACACATTGCATCATCTTGCCAATAATTATAAAATTCGATTGAACCCTAATAAGTGTGTTTTCGCCATCACATCTAGTCAGTTGTTTAGATTCATCGTGTCTACAGAAGGGATTCAGGTAGATCCCTTCAAGGTAGAGGCAATACTTCAATTGCCTCCCCCGTCTTCAATTCGTCAGCTTCAAAGTCTCCAAGGTAAGGCCAATTTCTTAAGGATATTTATCGTTAATTATGTTCAGGTGACGAAAGGATTTATGAGGTTGTTACAAAAAGGAGTTACATTCTTTTGGGATGAATTTGCTCAATTCTCGTTTGATGCTTTAAAAAGGCATTCACCTCTGCTCCATTATTGAGTCCACCTAATTATAGTGGAGACTTCCTTTTGTATATCACTACAGCAGAATCTACTATTGGTATGGTTTTAGTTTAGGAAGATGATGCTCTTTGTGAGCATGTTGTTTACTACCTTAGTCGAGGCTTGGTGGGTCCTGAACTCTGGTAATCTCCAATTGAGAAATTAGCTTTGGCAGCTGTCCATGTTTTCCAGTGGCTCAGGCGTTATATCCTTCTTCGCAAAACTTATGTTTTGGAAATAGTTAATCCATTTCAATTTGTTCTCAGTAGGCAAGTGATTGGGGTCAAATACAATCGATGGATTGTCATTTTGCAATAGTTTGATCTCGAATTCCTGTCTACCAAATCCAAAAAATCTTTGCTATTTATGGAGTTGATATCTGAGTTTCCCTATGGAGAAGAAATTATTTATGAATATTTGTTCCCTGATGTGCATCTTTTCCTCATTTCTTCACAGGATCCTTGGTATGTATATCTCATTGTTTATCTCTAGACTTTGAAGTTTCCCTTATCTTTTTCAAAAGGTGAGTGTTGAAAGTTGTGTCACTTAGCTAAAAGTTATATTATTATTGGTGACACTCTATATCGTCATGAGGTCGATTCGATCCTTGGACGTTTCTTGACTCTCGAAGAAGTTGAGGTTGTGTTGAATGATTTCCATAGTGGAGCTTGTGGTGGTCATTTATCTCGGCTTGATACAGCTCAAAATATTTTGCGTGCAGGATATCTTTGGCCCTCAATTTTTAAAGATTGTGTTGAGGCGGTGTTGACGGGAATAAATGTCCAGCTAATAGTAAGGGATATCCTCAATATAAAGTCTCAATTAGAATCTACACCATTTTTCATAAGGATCCCATCTAGTGTGTGGGTCCAGCTACCGCTGAATATTCCTTTTCTCGGACACAAACGAGCCCTACAGACCTATGAACATACGATTATTCGAACAATACAAGACAAATGGTTGATGAGTCTCAATGAACAAAAACACTACAAATAGAAAATGTAGGTTTTAACCCTAAACAGAAATTATCTACACACGAATCTTATAACAGAAAATAAACAATAGCGAGAGCATAAAAAATCAAACAGATAAACATAGAGATTTTCCCTTGGGTCCAAAATCGGGATGACCAGCTTGATATTTCATTATATTCCTTTTAGTGTTACAACACATATATATACATGCCAAAGCATACATAAACCCTAATCCATTAACCATGGATTAGAACATAACCGTAGTTCCCTTGACCGGATCTACAAAAGTACCAGGGGCCGAAAACCATCGTACCCCAAAACCATGTGCAAAACCATGCACAAAACCATGGGCGCAGACTGTCCACCAGATTAGTCGTGGAAAGAATATAACACATACCCAACATTCTCCCACTTGTTGTTTTCTTTCCGCAGGGGGCCACAAGAGAGCTTAGTCATTGGCCCAATTCTTCAACACCCATTGTTTCTCTACAACAAGAGAACTTCTAAGTGCTCACAGACTTTGTCAATGCATCTGCAACATTCTTCAAAGTGTCCACCTTTACCAGCAACACCCTTTTAGCCTCAACCATATCTCTAAAAAAGTGATATTGAACATCAATGTGCTTTGTCTTTAAATGATAAGTAGGGTTCTTAGCCAAGAAAATTGTACTTTGGCTATCACAGTCTATCCTTATAGCTTGTTGTACCAACCCCATACTTGAAAACAATCTCTACAACCAAACTGATTCCTTTCTTGCATGAGTGGCTGCCATGTATTCTGCCTCTGTAGTTGAAAGAGCCACTACAGGCTGTCTTTTACTCATCCAACTGACTGTGCCTCCAAATAGGCTAAACACATACCCACTTGTAGGTCTTCTTTGGTCTAGATCTCTAGCCCAGTCTGCATCAACAAAACCACGAATGTCCAACATTATTTTCAATCCCGGTCTTCCCTGGTAGCACAAGCGATAATCACTAGTGCCACGTAAATATCTGAAAACCAACTTCACTACTGTCCAATGCTCCTTTCCTAGGTTTGACATAAACCTGCTCAATACTCACACTGAATGTGCAATGTCTGGTCTAGTACAGACCATTTCATACATTGGGCTACCCACTGCACTTGCATATGGAACACGAGACATATCCTCCTATTCTTCTTGTGTCTTGGGACACTGTTCAGCAGACAGCTTTACACCTATAGGAATAGGAACATTCACAAGTTTACGATCCTACATATTTAACCTCTGAAATATAGTCTCGACATACTTCCTCTGGTTTAACTAGAGCGTCCTTTTTGCCCGATCTCTCTTAATTTCCATGCCCAAAATATATTCTGCAGCACCAAGATCCGTCATGTTGAATTTGGAGAAGAGTTGGGTCTTCAAATCTTGGGTAATTTCTTTGTCATTTCCAATCAAAAACATATCATCCACATACAAGACCAAATAAATAACATGGTCACCAATTAATTTAAAATAAACACAATGATCCTCCTTGCTTCTGGTGAAGCCAAGTCCCTATATATAGGTATCAAATTTCTGATACCACATCCTTGGTGATTGTTTTAACCCATACAGAGACTTCTTCAACCTTCATACCAGTTCTTTCTTACCCTTCACCATAAAGCCTTCAAGTTGCTTCATGTATACCTCCTCTTCTAGATCCCCATGAAGAAATGTTGTCTTCACATCCATCTGTTCTATCTCAAAATCAAATGCAGCAGCAACAGATAAAAGTAATCTAATAGAAGTAACTTTGGCAACAGGAGAAGAAATATCACCAAAATCAATTCCCGGCACCTGGGAATAACCTTTTGCTACCAACCGAGCTTTGTATTTCTCCACCTTGCCTTCTACATTCATCTTCTTCTTAAACACCTATTTTCTCTTGATGGGCTTCCTTCCAGCCGACAACTCCACCGGATCCCATGCCTCATTTTTGTGCAAGGATGCCATTTCATCAACCATGGCCTCCTTCCAAAGTTTTCCATCCTCTGAATCTACTGCCTCCCTGATAGTTCTGGGATCATCATTAGTTATAGTTAAGGCAAAACCTGAAAAGAAAGAAGATGGCCTATACCTTTCTGGTTACCTTCTTTCCTGAACTGATCTTCCTATAGTTGGAGTTTGTGGCTCTTCATCTTCTGAATCTTCTTCTGCTATAGAGTCTGATTCATACTCCTTTAGCTCAAACCCTATCTTCTCAAGTTCCTTTGGTATGAATTCATGCTTAAAAACATCTTTCACCTATCTAAGCACCACATCTGTTGGAACACCTAATCCTCTATGGGTGGGTGTGGAATGTGAAAAGTCACAATGGAGTCCAAGTGACCATGGAATGTGAAACCAAGAGTCACACCATTGTACTATAAATGTACATCATGTATAATGGAAAAAATAAGAAGGTCTCACGCTTATCTTTCATTGTGTGTTGAGTCTCTTGTGTGTGTGTGTTCATCTTCCTCATACACCATGTGTGTGCTTAACGTGGTGTTTAGCATGGTATGAGAGTGGGTGATTTCTGGCCCTGCTCCAAATTGAGGGAGCCATTTGTGTTTATGGCCTGTGTATATCTGCAAAATTCTTGACATTTTTGCAGCACTCAGATTTTTTGCAGCAGTGATTTTGCAGCATTCAGGCATTGGTTTTGAGAAGGAGCAACATTCAAAATCCTTGGCAGCATTCAGAAATTGGTTTGGAAAAGCAGCATTGTGCATCTGAAGGTTTTCTCACTGCTCATTCTTCCTGCAATCTCTATATTTTAAATTTTGCATCTTAAAGAGCTGCTGGAATAGTGTTTTAAATTGGGTTTCTGAAGAAGAAGTTTCTGGTTTTTAATGAAAAAGAATTCTGAGTTTTTCCATTGAAAAATTTCTGCAATTCTGAGTTTTTCTACTGCTGGAAAATATTTTATGCTGCTAGATTTGTTTCTGCTACACATTTGAAAAAAAAAGAAAATTTTTTGCTGCTAGAGTTCTTACGCCTCTCTGCTATTCTTTAAAAAGAATAATAATAATAATAATAATAATTTCTACAACAATCTCAGCCCTCTCATCCATGTCTTCCCCATCGCTCTGCAACTCACTTCCTATCCACTATACACCCCGTCTCCTCTCAACACATTCATTTCCTCCACTCACCTATCGCTCAACCCACGACCCATACACCTATCACTCACAACACTCAACCCATCGGCCCCTCACATATATATCTGCCCTGCCTCCCTCACGGCTTACTACCTATCCCCGCTCCGGCCCTTCCCTACACTCCTCTTCCCTAACAGCCGCCCCCTCCTACTTGCAATACACACTCTTCTCATTCCTCTTGACAGCCCCCTCACACCCCTCGGACTCATAGCCGTCCCCCCTACTCGGCCTTCACACAGCAGTACCCTACTCCCCCTTAACCTACGCCCTCACCCATTACCGGCATCGCCCACGCACCCCTGCTCTCACATCTCACCACCCCCTAATCTCTACACTCTACCCTTACCCCTCTCACAACGCTACACTCTATGCCCCCTTGGCCTCACGGCCTCCCCTCATTAAAATTCTAAGTTTGATTTTATTAACATCATCCCTCCCCTCTCTCAAATTCGTTTTTTTTTATTGTTAAAATTTAAAAAGAAAAAAAAGAAAAAATCCCTCCATATAATCTTTCCCCCTCCTTAATAAATTTCCCTCCCATATAAATATAATACCCCTCTCGTATAATACCCCACTCTCCCTCATTTCTAAGTAATTCATTTTCCATTATTACAATCCCTCCCCAAGTTTTTTATAATTCCCCCCCTTTTAAAATTAATTTTCTCTTCTTGTTTTAAATAAATTTCCACACCCTTTTTTAATTAATTCCCCTTTCTTCCATTTTTTAATTAATTTTTAATTAACTAAAAAAATAAAAATAAAAAAATAGCAGAGAGAGAGGAAAGAGAAGATATAAATAGCAGAAATGAAGGAAATAACATATCAGTAGATGGACTATACATAGAGAAACGAGAAGATTTGCATTGTGTGATTTGTGGCATAAGGGTGATTTTTTGAAGAAATTGACATTTGAAGACGAGTTGTTATTGGTGCAAAACATCTTTTTGTTGAGGCCTCTTGCACAAGTGTTTTGCTGCACATTTACAAAACATCTTGCAGAGATATTGTACTGTATTGACATTGTATTGTGAGTGGAATTTGCATCTTCTTCATGGTTGCAATCAGTAAATTTGAGTTGTTGAAGTAAGTAATTGTTGATTTTCCTCCATCATTTGAGGAGCAGATTTTGTACTTTGAGATTTCCATAGTTGGAAGTTCTCTTGATTCATTTGTATTTCTTGTTGAATCACATTGTAAACGGGTGCATTTTCGGTTGAACCCGACACCCTTTCATTTGTTTTGAGCCTAAGTTGTTGAAAATGGATAAAATCAATGAGGCATTAGAGTTGTTGAATAACCTCATTCATTCAAATGTTGATGATGTGATAAAAATGAGCAAGGATGCTCTTTGTAACATTCAAAGTTGTCTGCAATATGCACAAGAAAATATTGAGTTTTTGCAGTTGGAATCTCAGCTTCAACAAGATGAACTTAAAAAAAAGAGTCACCATTCTGAACATGTTTCTATTCAGAATATTGAGAAGGACTCCCATGAATAGCAAGTCAGTAAAGTTGAAGTTGATTCCCATTTAGTTCATTGCACAAGAGCAGATGTACATACAAATGCAGTAGTTCAACCTGCACTTCTCAAGCCCATCATCAGACCTTGGGAAGAGCTTGTCCACAACAAGCACTGAAATG
Organism: Pinus albicaulis; assembly: GCA_034641835.2. Taxonomy (NCBI): domain Eukaryota; kingdom Viridiplantae; phylum Streptophyta; class Pinopsida; order Pinales; family Pinaceae; genus Pinus; species Pinus albicaulis. The sequence goes on along the minus strand of JAXQQM020074460.1, from coordinate 46,045 downwards.
GTCTTGGATATGACAAGGATGTGTCCTTTCATATTCCAGACTACACCAAGCCCATCATATTTCAGAGTGCCGGATTCATGTATCACAGTTCACCTGAAGCTATTCCAGATCCTGTTCCACAACAACAACAGATTGTAAAATGCCAACACTGTGATCGAGTTGGCCATATGAAAGATCATTGTTTTGATCTTCATCCATGCAGGCATTGTGGTCGGCACACCCATTATTCAGACAGATGCTTCAGACACAAGCCTCCTGCAAGAACCAAGATTCATCTTGGATGGATCGCTTCTTGGCAATGGGCATCAACAACCAAGAAGATGTTTATGACACATGTCAGAACATGTTCACGAATATTGAGCAAACTTGCAATTGAGTTTTCACCATCATCTCACCTTGTCCCTGACAGGGGGGAAAATGGTGGTCATGTACAAACTTCGACGTCATATCAAGGGAGCCTGAGCCACAATCTCTCATTCCATGTTTAGAGTTGTAGCCAGTAGTTCAAGCGAGCCTGAGCCACAATTCGTCTTTCTGGATTTAGAGATGTAGGCAGAGACACGGATGCCCATGAGCATGCCTTCGGTTGGTGGATAAACTTAAACCATCATCTTTGGTTAGTGGATAACCTAAAACCATCACAGGTAGTAGACCTCCCTTCTTTTAGGTCGATGGTCTCCATTTCATATATGAGGAACACTTCCTCTAGCAGAAGCCTTCAGCTTAGCAGCCTTCAGCTTCTTGCCAGCTTTGGTTGAATTCTAGGAAATGCTTCAAGCATTCCAGAGTTGTTGGTAATCCTAAAACCATCACAGGTAGTAGACCTCCCTTCTTTTAGTTTGAAGGTCTCCCTTTTTTATGAGGGACAATTCCTCTAGCAGAAGCTTTCAGCTTCTTGCTAGTTTTGGAAGAGTTCCAGGAATTGCAACAAGTTTTGCGTTCCAGTGTTGGTGGTCATCCTTAAACCACCTCTTTTTTCCAACATACCAGAGAGTTGATTCATCCCAAGTGCTGCCATGTATACTTTGCAGATTTGTATTACAACTCTTTTCTTCGACTCACACATACCCCTTCGGATTAAGGGGGGATGTTGGAACACCTAATATTCTATGGGTAGGTGTGGAATGCGAAAAGTCACAATGGAGTCCAAGTGACCTTGGAATGTGAAACCAAGAGTCACACCATTGTACTATAAATGTACATCATGTATAATGGAAAAAATAAGAAAGTCTCACGCTTATCTTTCATTGTGTGTTGATTCTCTTGTGTGTGTGTGTTCATCTTCCTCATACACCATGTGTGTGCTTAACATGGTGTTTAACAACATCTCAGTTGTACACAACCTTCCTTGTTTTCAGGTTCCAAAGCTTGTAACCTTTAAAACCATCCTTATACCCAATAAAGATGCACCTTTCAGATTTATTATCCAACTTGGTCCTTTTCTGCTTTGGAACATGTACATATGCATCACATCCAAATACCCTTAGATGTGAAAGAGAGGGTTTCTTACTACTCCATACCTCATGTGGAGTCTTATCCACCAACACTGATGAAGGTGATCTGTTAACTAGATAACATGCAGTCTTCACTACCTCTTCCTAGAATTCTTGTCCTAACCTGGTACCACTGAGCATGCTTCTTGCCTTTTCCATCAGTGTTCTGTTCATTTTTTCTGCAACTTCGTTTTGTTGAGGTGTGTATGGAGTAGTCTTCTACCGTGCTATACCACACTTCTTACATAACTCTTCAAATTCCTTCTTACAGAACTCCCCACCATTATCTATCCTCAGCGCCTTTATCTTCTTCTCTGTTTGGTTTTCCACCAGAGCCTTAAATTCTTTAAATCTATCAAAAGCTTCAGATTTCTTCCTCAAGAAATATATCCATGTATTCCTTGAGAATTCATCTATGAATGAAACATAGTACACAGACTTTCCCAATGATGGAACTGACACAGGTCCAAACACATCACTATGCACAAGCTCTAATATCTTGTACGCCCTCTTAGCACCAAAAGGAAAACTCACCCGATTCTGCTTCCCATATACAAAATGTTCACAAAAATCGAAATCCATAGAGAAATTAGACATACCTTATAAAATATCATTTCTATGCAATATCCAAAGTCCCTTTTCTCTAATATGTCGAAGCCTTTGATGCCATAGCATGGTCTTTTCTCCAGAGACAGCTAGGCTTTCCTCTCCACTTTTAGGAACCACAGAACTATTACACCCATCAATAACAGTGATACCTTGTAGCTTGTACAGAGTTCCCATCTGAAATCCCCGCATTAATACCAATGCTCCCCGAACCATCTTGCAGGCATCTTTCTCGAACACTGTTTTTACACCTACATCATCCATCTTGCTTACAGAAATAAGATTTCTGGCCAACGCAGGAATATGAAGAAAACCAGGAAGTGTTCTAATCCTTCCACCTTGCAGCTTCGGCTTCACCTTTCCACGTCCGATGTTTCTGGCCTTCCTATCATCCCATATGAAGACATCACCTCCATCATATTTCTCATACTCACAGAACCACTACCGATGGGGAGTGAAGTGAAAGGATGCACCTGAGTCAATCAGCCATGACTCATGATCTACATGTGTATTTTAAGAAGAAGCCAAATAAACATCCCCACCTTCATCCGAGGTGGTTTTTGTGTCTGCAAAAGGAGCATCATCAAATCCCTTTCCTTTCTTAGGAGCTTTAGATCTGCACTCCCATTTGTGGTGCCCTCCCTTTCTGCATTTCGAGCATACCTTTACAAACTTTCCAGGAGATTTAGATCTCCCTCTAGATTTAGATCTCCCACTCGAAACCTTATTCTTGTTTTTGTTTTGGGACCTTCCTTGTATAGATAAGGCATCTCCATTCTGGCCCTCCATATTTCTCCATCTCATTTCCTCCGACAGTAAGGCTACGAAAATGTGATCAAAATTCAAGGTAGTTGTATTGCTACCTATTGCAATAACCAGACTATCCCACGAATCTGGTAGAGAACACAAAAAACTAATGCACTTATCTTCATCTGAGATTTTCATGTCAATAGACGACAGCTGACTCACCATAGTATTGAAGGCATTTAGATGCTCTGTCACCAAGTATCCATCCTTCATCCTCAGGTTATACAGCTTTTGTCGTAGGAACAATTTATTCACCAGAGACTTAGATTGGTACAAAGTCCCTAGATTTTACCACAAGGTCTTCACCGAAGCTTCCCCAAATACATTCAACAATACTGAATCTGAGACACACAACCGTATTGTGCTCTTAGCCTTCCGATCCAGTTTCTTCCAATCTTCATTTGTCATTTTCGTTGGTTTAGTACCTAGATCTACCGCGATCCAGTAATCTTTATCCACCAGTAGATCATCCATCTTGAGCTTCCACAACTCAAAAATCTGACCATTAAATTTCTCGATATCTATCTTTCTGCTACTTGCCATATTCTTTCACTGTAAGAATCGATCCCATAGATCTCCCACTAAACAAGGTCTACCTCAGGCCTGAGCAAAAAACCCTTAGTAGCAAAGGCATCCCCTTGAAGCCGAAACAACTCTGATACCAAATGTAGGTTTTAACCCTGAACATAAATTATCTACACATGAATCTTATAACAGAAAATAAACAATAGCGAGAGCATAAAACATAAAATAGATAAACAAGAGATTTTCCCATGGATCCCAAATCGGGACGACCAACTTGATATTTCATTATATTCCTTTTAGTGTTACAACACATATATATATACATGCCGAAGCATACATAAACCCTAATCCATTAACCTTGGATTCGAACATAACCGTAGTTCCCTTGACCAGATCTACAAAAATACCAGGGGCCGAAAACCATTATACCCCAAAACCATGTGCAAAACCATGCACAAAACCATGGGCGCGGACCGTCCACCAGATTAGTTGTGGAATGAATATAACACATACCCAACAGAAAAGTGAGTTAAAGCATGTAGACAAAGGAAATGTTTTTAGCAGCACATAATTAGGTTCATGTTTGTAAAATATGCTCAAACCATGAAAGAAATAATTCTTTATGGTCAAAAACACCCTTCAATTCCTTAAGCATTTACAAAGATAAGATAATGTTAATAACAAAGTTGCTAACAATTTCTCAATTAAATAACCCCATATCATTAACACATTAAGTGATCTGAAACGTATAAATGATATAAGAAGAAAATGGAGATCAATTAATCATAAAATATATCCAATACATGAGACAAAATATTCGTAATGTTAACACACGAGTCCTCATCAGATCCAATAGTGGAATATAAACATTTGTTTGTATTCATTCTCATAAATATGTATTTGATGCTATAAAATTATATTGTCTCCTTTGGAGTCCTAAAAAATATCCATTACAATTTGCCGGAGGGAGTATTTATAGAACAAAATCGACCCTTGGGTGTCCTTGGCTTTTCGCATTCCCAACTGTTGACATACTTTGTGACCTGAGGGACATTTGCGACTTGCGACCCCAGATCCTGATGTAAACTACGACCCCTTTTTCTATTGCGACCTAAGACTTCCCACCTGTGGCGGCCTTGTAATATTCCTAAATTAGCATGCAGCTAATAGGAATATTAATTTTTCTTTTAAAATCTAGTTAGATGAATAAATGGGAAAGGAGGCTCATAAGTTGCTTAAGTAGGAATAAAATACCTCATAATTTGAAAAGGGATCATGTTAATAAAAATATCAAGCATCCACATGTGTGAATAGGGTCTAAAATGTGTGGAAAAGTTCAAGTTTGACCAAGTCAACAACATTATTATATGAGGAGTGGATCCTAAATAAAGACAGTTCAATGTGGATGAAGATCCATCTAGCTAGTCAAAATGAAGACACCTTGAGTGTGAAAAGAGACAATGCATGAAGATCCAGTCAAGGTTGATCCAGTCAAGATTGATCCAGTCAAGATTGACTAAATGAAACAGTGTTGCAAATATATGAGCAAGACTCATGGAGACATCGTAATTTTGGTGGAGGAGCCTTTGCATGGAAGCAACGTCATAATTGGGTGGGACCCTTGGTGTGGAAGCTCATCAAATATATAATGGAGGGGATGGAAACCATATGGAGCATGATTGAATATTATATTTTTTATGTGGTATATTTAGACTTCTTTGCATTCTTTGGCTATTTATCTAAGTTTGTTGCACTGTTTAGTGCAAGGGTTTTCTCATGCAAGAATTCCCCACTCTTGCTTGGAGATATTGTTTAAGAAATATGAGGAGAGTATTTTGCACTACATTTTCCACTATCTGGTGTTAGGCCAAGTAGTTAATTCAGCAACAACATAGTCCCTTTCATAAAATGCGTTATTTCTTAAGGTATTGTAGTGGAGGGGTTAAATCCCTTGTATTTTGAGCTAGTTTCCCTGAAGGAGGTCCATTCTTCTTCCCGGAAAGCTTGTAAAAGGAGATACAACCATTTATTTGCATGATAAGCCATATTTATGTAGTTCTTCAGCTACACAACATGATTCAGACATATATCTACAACATATATTTCATGTATATCATTTCTGTCAAGAAATCCTTGCCGAGTCATCTTGGATCTATGTAAAAGAGACTAGATCTCTATTTTTGTGCTCTATTGATTAATATATCATCATACCTTATTTTTCTCTCCATTTTCTAAGTATTACCCTCAATAAAATATGCTTTCCCTTTCTGCAGTAATTTCTATTTGTAGCAGTCTTGGGGTTTCAGTGTTTTTGAGCTATTTTGAGCATGGGAGGCCTGTTTAAATAGGAAAAAGTCATTTGTTTCTAATATCCTGTTATATATAAGTGTAATAATGTCATATATAATGGACTCATCAGCTGAATTTTATTTTTATGGTTATAATTCTTAAAAACTCATTTTTCATGCATGTATTGCTGAGTTTTCCCATTTGGGGATATTACAGTGGTATCAGAGCCTTAATCTTGGCTCAACCTGTGTTCTTCAACCATTATGGAGTATTACCATGGGAAGGATAAGATCTGAAAGAGATATCAAAGAAAAACCTTATTTTCTGGAGGAAAGAGGTTCTTAAAACTTCTCTCTCAAACTCTGCAGGGTATAAGCAAAGACATCAAAGAAATGAGGAGGGAAAGACATGGAAGTCCCTAAAAAAGATCTGCAATATATATACATGAGGAAAGCTCTAATTCCTCATCTTATGGGTGTGAGCATTCAGCCACATCATCAGATTTACAACGCTCTATCAGCCACTTGTTCGTGACAAAGAAGAAGAAGAGAGGAGATGTGCCAAAGAAGGAGACTCTTGGTGATTATTTGCAAGAGTATTAAGCTCAATCTAAGGGGTTCAAAGATCACTTGAACTTCCAAGGATTTTGCAAGATCAAGGAGGAAAGAAGCACAAGGAGCAAGAAGCATGGTGTGGGTACATTCTTCCTATCTACTTTTTATAGATCACCTAAATGTCAAGCTAGGGCTTGGGTGAAGGAGCTAGACACCTATGTGCGACAACATCAAGTTTCAGAAAAGGAAGCCATCAAAGTAGCAATGCAACATCTTGAGGGTAAGGCTTATGCTTGGTGGTTGTTTGAATATTTTTCCTTAAATAATGAAAATACATTTACTTATGCAAAGTTCATTAGAAGAGCAGTGGAAAGGTTTGATGAAAAATCTTATGAAACACCTTCTATGGAGTTTATCAAACCAAATCAAACAAAACTTTCACATGGGTTGGAAGGGTCCATAAAATTAGCTCCATTTCAAAAGACCATTGAAGGGGACGGAAAATTATATGATATATTTCCAGGGGTAAAGTCCCAATTGCATGAAGAGCTTTCTTCTCCATAAGAAGACATGGAAATTCTTCCTTCAAAAGAAGACCAAGATCTAAGGTCTCTTACTGATGATGAGGTATTTTCAACTATTGAAGAGGAGGAAGAGAAGCTTGGAGATAACAACATAGTCATGACAAGAGCACATCTAGGACCTCATGAAAAGGAATATGGAGTACCTACTCCAAGGAGAGAAACTCTTGCACTCTTGCAAGGAGTTCCAAAGTATCTCACATATGGAGATCATGGCACAATCCATGTGCAGCATGTGCCATCCTTAGAAAATGGTGAGATCTTGAAGATAGAAGGAGATAAAGGGGAGGACAAGCATGATATGATGAGGAGCATACACCCCTCTATATTTCAAAAGTTTGATGTACAAAGGAGGCAGGAGGATTTGTGCAGTGAAGGAAAGGACAAATCAGTCCACACACATATACATCTTGCTCTATATCTTGATGTCTCTTTGCATGGAGGCATTCCACCAAGGAGACCCCCTGATTGGAAGAAGAATAAAGTGTTCTCTCAACTATGGGAAACATTTACATATTTGGCTAAGGAGGGAGCCATGGGAGAAGCTAGCACAACGTAGGGAATCTTTCATGAGTTCAAAGGAGAGGTAAGAAATTTTATGAAATGGACATTTCCATCTCCCACACAACAACTTGCACTGGAAAAGGAGAATTCAGAAATCTATGATGGCATGAGCATGATGTCAAATAGCCACTCCATATCTTTGGTGCAGCCAATGATATTGTCACACACAAAGAAGATTTCTGAACATGACAAGAGGATATCAACACTCTTGCATGCATGGGCCAAATTAAGGAAGTTTTGGAAGACAAAGACTTTCCAAGGGGAGGTTGACTTCCATCTACTTCAATCTCGTCTTGAGCAAGATCAACTGCAAGAGAGGTAGCAAAAGAAAGTTGATAGTACTCCAACATGTGACTTTGGCATCAAGCATGTCAAAGAGGAGGGCCATGTTATGATAGGGGCTGCATTTCAGATTTCTACAACGTTGTCATTGCTGGGGAGCCTAGATCCTTATTGGGAGTCCCAAATTTTGATGGAATATTCCAAGGACCTCTTCACATGTAAGGTTATTGATGGGGAAGTGATGGATGGGAGGTATAAAGTAGTTGATGGAGTCATTTATTTCCATGATCAAATCTACTTAAATAAATATTCCAAGCTCAAGTGTAAACTACTTAATGCAGCCTATGAGATCCTGCTTTCTAAACCCACTAGCTTCATTAAAACATACCATACTATCTTAGAAGGATTCATGTGGGTAAAATTCAAAGAGGAGATGCACTCTCATATGAGGAAGTGCATAGATCATTCGCTGGTTAAGGAGGAACATATCTCTTGGGAAGAGTTATCATTACCACCTCCTTATTCATTAGGTGTGAGAGGGAGCTCATCCATGAGCTACCTCACTGATTTGAATCAAGTGTATGGTAAAAATTGTATTTTTGAACATCATAATGTATCTACTATATTCTTGTATCTTCTTAACACTCATGTACAAGGCTTTGCTCCAAGAGGGGGCACTTTTTCTTATGGGCTTCATGGGCCACTTGCAACCATGGACAATGGTGATATTGACGATTCCTTAGAATATGTTGGAGAGATGATGTACTCTTCACGGTTTGATTCATTAACACCAACCATCATACACCTTCTCCAAGCATGAAAGAAGGATGGGGTAGAAAACAAGTGTTGGGAAAATCACTTGTCATATCATATTCTATGGTAGTTAAAAATAAAACTGCACTGGTTGCACATGAGGGACCATTATCCTTATCCTTTAATTCATATGGCAACTACCATGATTTCAATTATGATTCCATATGCTGAAGATGTTATTATCTTTGTTGGGAACATGATTGGAGGAGAGACACATTGGTTGGATGTGTCCTTTCAGGAAGAGAATCCCCACACTTTTTGCACTACATGTTTCAAGGGGAGCATGGGAAAATATATGGTTACCATAGTAGATCACTTGTTTCTTTATGAGGTGGGCCATATGATTGTTTGGAGCACTTGGTACATACCTCTCATGACCATTTGGGAGGAGCTTTTCTATGAGTTACCAAGCTGCGAGGTGATTCATTTCATTTGGATGATAGCATGGAAATGGGAGTCCTTCATTGATGATGGAATTCCCCATGATTTTCATCACTTCTATCTTGAGGAGGCCATTGATAAGTGAGAAGTTTTCCACATAGACCTTCCATTCTTTCATGATGAGAGCCATTTGGTTTATTCACCAAAAGCCAACTTGCACACTTGGGAGGAACCATTGGGGGATAGAATTATCGCAGAATAACTGAAGCAATGGTGGAGATTATTGAATGAGGAGGCCACAAGAGGAGGAGGGGAGATTTTGCAGCACCCTTGTAGTTTCTTGAGGACAAGAAAAATTTGGGAGGGGAAGACTATAATATTCCTAAATTAGCGTGCAGCTAATAGGAATATTAATTTTTCTTTTAAAATCTACTTAGATGAATAAATGGACGAGGCTCATAAGTTGCTTAAGTAGGAATAAAATCCCTCATAATGTGAAAAGGGATCATGTTAATAACCAAATCAAGCATCCACATGTGTGAACAGGGTCTAAAATGTATGGACAAATTCAATTTTGACCAAGTCAACAGCATTATTATATGAGGAGTGGATCCTAAATAAAGACAGCTCAATGTGAATGAAGATCAATCTAGCTAGTCAAAATGAAGACACCTTGAGTCTGAAAAGAGACAATGCATTAAGATCCAGTCAAGGTTGAACCAGTCAAGATTGATCCAATCAAGATTGACTAAATAAAACAACGTTGTAAATATATGAGCAAGACTAATGGAGATAGCGTAATTTTGGTGGAGGAGCCTTTGCATGGAAGCAACCTCATCATTGGGTGGGACCCTTGGTGAGGAAGCTCATCAACTATATAATGGAGGGTATGGAAACCATATGGAGCATGATTGAAGATTATATTTTTTACATGAGCTATTTAGACTTCTTTGCATTCTTTAGTTGTTTAGCTAAGTTTGCTGCACTGTTTAGTGCAAGGGTTTTCTCATGTGGGAATTCCCCACTCTTGCTTGGAGATCTTATTTAAGAAATTTGAGGAGAGTATTTTGTGCCACATTTTCCACTATCTAGTGTTAGGCCAAGTAGTTACCTTTAGCAACAACATATTCCCTTTCATAAACTGCGTTATTTCTTAAGGTATTGTAGTGGAGGGGTTAAATCACTTGTATTTTGAGCTAGTTTCCCTGAATGAGGTCCATTCTTCTTCCCGAAAAGCTAGTAAGAGGATATACATCAATTTATTTGCATGATCAGCCATATTTATGCAGTGCTTTAGCCATATAGCATGATTCAGCCATAGAACTACAGAAAATATTTCATGTATTTCATTTCTGTCAAGAAACCCTTGCCGAGTCATCTTGGATCCATGTAAAAGAGACTAGATCTCTGTTTTTGTGCTCTATTGATTAATATATCATCAGATCTTATTTTTCTCTCCATTTTCTGAGTATCACCCTCAATAAATTGTGTTGTCTCTTTCTACAGTAATTTTTGTTTGTAGCAGTCTTGGGGTTTCAGTGTTTTTGAGCTGTTTTGAGCATGGGAGGCCTGTTTAACTAGAAAAAAGTCATTTGTTTCTGATATCCTCTTAGATATAAGTGTAATAATGTTAGATATAATGGACTCATGGGATTTATTTTTCTGTTTATTATTATATTTTTGAAAAATTCATTTTTCATGCATGTATTGCTGAGTTTTCCCATTTGGGGATATTACAGGCCTGCGACTTGTGCCTTTTCCTTGGTCAAGGAAGCAACTGTGTGATTTCAAGATCCGGTATGTCTACTTGTAGCTAATATTTGAGGTAATTTTTCCATGCTAGGTAATTTGCAGCAACTGGAGTTACCTAAGGAGTATCTTATTTTAGTCTATGGAAGCATTCAAGAGCATCTGAGATCAAGGTGCACCTTTTCACTGCGATATGATTTGATACTGAAGCCAACTTAGTGTAGATTAAGATTGGAGTGATGACGAACTAAAAGAGGTTTTCATGTGAGGCCGGACGATCCTGAGAGGCAGTTGCTTGCTTCATGGGTTACAGGAATGTTTAAATGTCGTGAGAAACCTCTTCTCTCATTTTCTCAGTGTTCAATGCATCCAGAGAGGGAATGTGGTGGGTTTTAGCCATTGAATCAATTCCACTGATCAGATGCTCATATGCGGACATTAATTTATCCATATCCTTGACTAGCTTATCATTGGACTGTATCTTCATTTGAATCTGGACCTTGTCATTCTGGGTGCAGACCCAGTCCTTCCTAGGTAGAGTGTCAAGATCCTGTGGGTATATGCTTAACCATTCTAGCATATTATCTAAAGAAGTGGAGGCCCCCTTTATCTATGCATTCCTATTTTTGGTTTCTTCTTGTGCTTTTAGGAATGGAGCGATTGTCTGTTTTATTGTGAACATCTCTTCGTATACTTGTTTCATGGTGGCTTCTAGAGTTCCTAAATCCCTTTGAATGATGAGTGGAAATTAGTTGGCTTGGGTGGCTATGAAATGTAGCTTCTGAACTTCTTCTTCTAGCCCTCTCTTATCCTATTCTGCCTGAGCTACTTTCTGCTCAGAAATTTGCAGCTTGTTTTGTAAAGAGAGAATCTCTCCACTCATCCTGCTAACGTTTTCCTTTGGCGGTTCTTGCTGAGGTGATCATAATTGGATTGATCCTAGTATCCAAGACTATGTCCTTTTCCATTATGGCTGCAAGAGGTGCAGCAGGGTTCCGCGCCAGACATCTTCTCTTCTCTTGCTTGATCTTGTGTGTGAACTGGTCATAGGTTAGCCTTGTCAGATCCAAGACTTCATCTTCCTATTCCTTGGAGGTGCCAATTTCCTAGAGAGTAAATCACACACTTGTTGTAGGGGTTGTCTGAGGCACTTTAATGTGTGGCAGTTCTATCTCTTTCCCTGTTTCTGGAGGAGGTGTCTTACTACCCTCCGCTTCCTTGGAGGAATCTTACCTTGATTTCTGATTTTCTTCCTCCTTCCTCTTTTCCTCAGCTTCTGTTTTATCCTATTTTTATTTTAAAAATCACTCAACTTCTGCCTTGTCCTACTCTTCCTTTAGCTGGCACTCAGCCTCTGCCTTGTCCTGCTCTTCCTTTAGCTTGTGCTCGGCCTCTTTCCGCTCTTCCTCTTCTTTCCTCTTATGTTCCTCCTCCTCCTTTTTCCTACGGGCGAATTCTGCTTGCTTCTTCTCCTGCTCTTCCCTTAGTTGTTTCTTTCACTTATCCTCCTATTTCTATTGTGCTAGGGCATCTTGGGTCCTTTGAGTTCCTCCTTTTTCGCCTTCTCCTCGGCTTCTTGTTGTGCCTTATCCTCTTTGTCTCTTTGCTCCTGTTTATGTTTAGAAATACTACCGCTTGTATCAGTCCTTGGTTTCTTAGCTTTGGAATATGAGGATCCTCCTAGCATGTGGATTATTTCCTCTAAAGTTCATCATCTTGCTCCTCTTGATCAGTTGATTCTTTTGGAGCTATAATATTCCAAATCTGGAATTTTCTACAACAATAAGAATACCTTAAGGTATTCCAAATTTGGAGAATAGTAAGTAATCAAATAATTTAGCATGTTTTAACACATAACCATCATAATAACAATCACAGCAACAAACTATGCCTTTATACAATTCACCAAGTGGGGAAAAGCAGCTATTTTTGCCTCAAAAATGTTATTTTTTGAATATTGAGTTAAAAAAGTGGAAAATAATGGTTGTGTCCCTCAGAATGGACAATATAGGACATGCATGCAAAATATTTTCATAAAAAAATGCCTTTAACCTAGTTAAACATGCCTCCCATGCTCAAGACAACTAAAAATTGTCAAAACCCCAAGACAGAAAAATGTCGGAGCTGCTGCGTGAGAGACTGTACAGTCTAAATAGAGGTTAAATCAGAAAATAGTGTTACAGGTCAAAATACCTCCTCATTAGCTCAGAGGAGAAGACAAATATGGAAGGAATATAAAGACCTAAATTAAACCTATTTCCGCCAGGGTAACGCCTTTCTAGAACAGTACAAGAGCGTTATAACGCAATCAATCAGTCAATGAGCCGCGTTAGTGGCTAGGGAAACACTCTGCTTGCACTAAAGGGAAGCGTTACCCGTGTTTTAAGTTTGAATCGGGAAAAGCCCACGGAGAATGATTTGAATCTCCGACTTTCCCTCACAAGAGGATCACTTCATAAAAGAAACTGCAACACACCAGTTCATTATTGGTCATTGCCATAAGAAGACTGAACTCCAAATGAGGAAAAAGCATAGAGATCAAGGAAACATCTAAGTTTTTTCCATTCCAAACTAGTGGAAAGAGAAAGGCAACAATGGATTTCTCCCTCTCCTATAAGAAGGAGCTGAAGGCTCTTAATTGAAGGTTGAAGGATTGTTGAAGGTTTTGCATACTTGTGGAATAGAGAATAGTGTGAAGGCCAAGAGTCAAAGAGGTTCCTAGAGAGCTTGTTGACTTAGACTTCTTCTCTTGAGAGATAAGAGAGATTGGGAGACTGAGGAGGGCTTGGTACAACCGACGGTTGTAATCCTCCTTCTTTCAAATTAATAGAACTGTGTTCGTTTTGTCCATTCAATGCTTAATGTTGTCATTATTGTTTGAACATTTACATAGTATATTATGAACATGTTTATTCCATCTTTGTGAACAGCATAGCTAATCTTACTGTCTGCCTCGGGCACCAGACAGCCCTGAGAGGGATATTCGAAAACCAACCACCCAAGCAGAATTGGCGACTCCACTGGGGATGTAACCCAGAATCTCAATACAAGAGCATTACCAAATATGTCATCGCACTCATTATCATACATCGGATATGCGGACGGTGCTAGTCGTCACACTAGACGCATTGCTTCAGCTGCTTGGGTTCTCTACACTCCTGAGTCAGATCTTCCTGGTTCTAGGGGAATCTTCCTGGGTAACGCCACCAATAATGTTGCTGAGTACATGTCAGTGATCCAACTCCTCACGGAAGCAGCATCTTGTGACATCTCTAATTTAGTGGTCAGGTTAGATTCCCAACTCATCATTATGCAGTTAAACAATCATTACCGTGTCCGTCATCCTGTGTTGTTACGTTATTTTTTACGAGTTCGACTTTTAGAGCGTCAATTTCAAACAATCACATTTGAACACGTTCCTAGAGAATTTAATGCATTAGCCAATTCTTTGGCAAATTATGTGTTAGATTGGCATTTTTCACATTTATTATAAAATATTTACTCATGAGTACATATATTTTTATCACATTAAAAATACATAAAAATTTAAAAACACAAAATCACCAAAAACTATATATATATATATATATATATATATATGTCATGTTCAGTACATAGTAACATCAAAAAATCTTCCAAAACTTGGGGTGTTTTACAAAAATTTGGCTATACTAAGCCACACTCTGACACTAATACATCCGCTCTGCCAACTAAGCCTGATGCTCATGGTAGCATACAACTGCTCTAGCTATCCTCCTCAGAGGCACTAGGTATCTCTCCGGCACACCTACAGTATGCCGTTGCAGACGAACTGGAACCTCCCGCATAGAAAGCGGTGGTATACCCATACTCAGACCCTCCAGGTTTCTGGAGAGTTCATGTAAAATTTGGGCATCATCATCGTCGCCGGCTTCCGCACCCTCTACTGGTGCGCCAGCCCCGGGTAGCTGCAGTCCTCGCCGTGCATAGCGAGGGGCTCCAACTGGCCAGACAGGTGCCACATCTATGTCAAGCAAACAAAAGCTTCATGTCAAAACATAATTTTCACCCTATTACAAAAAAAAAAATTACATAAACATTCAAAAGATAAAAAACAAAATACTTCTTTGAAAAACACTGGTCATTTCCTTCTTACCATCGAGCCCCCACTGGGTGCCAGGGGGCAGGACTAACTCCGGATCGCCTGTGAAGTTCATCCCTGCAAAGGGATAATCCTCGATCATGACTATCTGGGCATCTAGCCAATCAAAAAACCCATCATCAAAACAGTCACGGACGGGACCCTCGCCAGTCCGCGAAAGCAAAGTGGCCCACCGAGCCTGCCTCGGCTCGCGTGGACCCAATGGCACTGTAGCGATCCTGGGCCTCATCAGTGGTATCCGCTCCAGTATGAAAGAAACAATCAGTGTACCGTACCCAAACTCTCTTTGGGTACGGGTCTTGCATGCAGTAAGCTCTGCTCGGACCCGACGGACAACTCCGTCACACCAGTCGAAAACTTGAGGCTGCATACAGTCCAAGGCTAAGAGCATCTGGGCCTTGGTGGCCACATGCTGACTCCTGGCACCTGCCAAGCGAACAATCATCCATAAAATAGACCGCAGTGGTCTCAAAGTCACCTGTGCAATAGGTATCCGGTTACTCACAGCCTGGGTGCCACGTATGCAGTGCGCATGGATCAGATCAGTAGTGGAACGAGGGTCAGCTCTGGACCCCGTCAAATTGGGCCTCGCCCCACGACATGATAAACCGGTCAAAAAGTACACATCATCCTTTTCGATGGCGAGCTCATTGCCCCCAATCCGAAAGACATGATGCCGTTCGTCCCACTGCTGGATCAGCCACCTTAGGAGGTCCTCTTGACCCCTCATCAGTTCTAAACGGGCATACTTAAGCAATCCGCACCTCCGGAGAGCCATTAAACTTTCCGCATCCGTCACCATCTCTCGTTCTTCCCGCTCATGCTCTCTCTCTCGCCAGATACTCATGATTAACAGCTGAACACCTGCAAATGCAACATTTTCAACCGATTAAAATTTGCCTGGACCACTTCAAAAATGAAAAAATTGAATTGCTAGAAAGCATGTTGCGCCTAACGCGGTCACTAATACAAAACAGAGCGTTCTAACGCTTACATCCCTCACGGGTTGTGCGTTTAACGCGGATGTTTTACTCCTGACCCGCGTTAGGCGCAAATATTTTTCTAGGGCCTCAAAATTTCCTAATTTTGAACCAGCAAAAACTAAAAAATTGGCAATTAAATGATAACAGGAGGTTCTAGCTCTTACCTGGATCTCGCGGAATAGAAAACTGTTGCCCGGATCGACCGTAATCACCAGCTGAAGTTTTCACCCCTTTTCCACTCCAGAGTTTCTTCACAGCACTCGAAACAGTGAAAATGAATGTCTTCTGACCTTCTTATAGCAAATTCTAGGGCATGACTCTCTTAAGTCAGTCGGCAAAGTCGTGATTCCTCGCTGTACACATGTCGCAACTCTCGAGATTTGGTACTGATGATTCTAATAAGGGATCAAGATTTATGTGCAGACATACTCATGTTTTATCGAGCATTCTTTTTATGGTATTTTTCTTGCTCGTTAATCTGAAAAACCTCGAGTTATCTTCTTCGGGCTCGTTAAACTTATACGAAGTTGGCATCGAGCGTTCTTTTTTGGTCTTTTCTTGCTCGTTAATCCGAAAAACCTAGAGTTTTCTTCTTCAGACTCATTAAAACTATGGAGAAGTACTAAGCATTCTTTTTAGGAATCTTTTTCTCGCTCATAAAACTGAAAAAATCTCGAGTCACCTTTGTCAGACTCGTTAAACTATTGAGACAGAGAACAAGGAGCCATTCTTTTCCTCTTTTTCAAAGCTCTTTAAACAGAAAAAGTAAATCGAGTTTTCTCCGCGTGACTCGTTAAAATTTCACAGAGGTACCGAGTTTTTCTTTGTTGGACTCGTTAAAATTTCACAAAGAATATTGAGTTTACTTCGTCTCCTCGTACTCATAACAAAATGAGGTAGACGTCCATTAAACATAGATTTCTCACTTTTCCGGATTCGATGGACTAACTTACGGAAAATGAACTGTTTCGGGCTTACTATTATCCCTTTTCCGTGCCCGGTTATCAAGACATGACAAAGGTACCCCAATGGAGTCGTCTTTTACGACATTTTTCAGACTCTCTAAACATGAAAAATTCACCGAGTTTACTTGTCTGGACTCGTTAAACCTAATCAGACAGGACATGGAGTTGTCTTTTATGACATTTTTCAGACTCTCTAAACATGAAAAATTCACTGAGTTTTCTCATCTGGACTCGTTAAATCTAATCAGATGGGGCACAGAGTTGTCTTTCTTGACATTTTTTAGACTCTCTAAACATGAAAAATTCACCGAGTTTACTCGTCTGGACTCGTTAAACTTAATCAGACGGGGAAAAATTTGGACAAAATGGATACTACCTCTGTTACATTTTCAAAAAGGTCGATTTGGCAACAAAATTCTTGAACATGGCACTTCCCAGAAAACTCTTTCACAGTTAGCCGAACCCTACCATCTATGAGTATTAGCCTTCATTTCCCAGTGTCCCTGCACCGGTAAAATCCTAACACACTCTTTGGTGTTCATCACGCTTCAGCTGCCTAGTACCTTGCTAGAGTGCCTTCTATTGTTCAAGCAGATCTCGTTATCTACTGCTCCTGTTATCAACCAAACCGCTCATTATGCCAGAAATTATTTGTCGTCTGATGTTCCCATTTACTCTTCCTTATCTCAAATCATAAACAAAATCAGTTGGTTTCCGTTTCGTGTTGACTGATGTAGGACACCTCAGTGCCTACCTTTCAACAGATCACTTCCTATCGACTTCAACACCTTATCTAGGAAGTCGATCCAGAAACACATCAGTACCCGGATACTTGCAGACATCAGTGGCAGGTAGTCTTGTGTTTGATCAGGGGTCTTCATCATTGGCTCCTGGTCGAATGATTCTACGAGTGTTCGACTTCAACTCCTTTTATTCACACTCGCTAGATTGTACTGAGCATCTTAGGGACCATCATCATTATCGGTGGCCACCTTCGCGTCTGTTAACAGTTTTCATTATTGACTGGTAATCAGACGATTTCTCACATGTTCGATGACAACTCCTTCATTCACATGTTGAGAAATATGCATTTTAAGTGAATCGGCGGTCAAGACCTTGGGGCAAAGGCTACATCATTAAAGTTGTGTTTCCTTCCCCAAGCTGCGATATTGTTTATGGAGACAGCTTCTTCAGCCTGATCCTGTTATGACAGACACTTCCACATTGTGCCTATTGGTGGATAGATTCTTCATATCTCTACTCTAGAGAAATCATGTTGTTTAAGCTACTGAGCATGGGATATGTCTGACTCTAGGAAAATACTATATTTTTTGACGTATGTTGTTGTTTCAAGTTTTCCTCAGTCTTTCAATCTCTCTATCTCTACACAAATTGTAAAGTATTTCAGCCATCATGTTCGTCTCTGACCTCACACTTTAGGGGGCATCTGTTACAGGTCAAAATACCTCCTCATCAGCTTAGAGGAGAAGACAAATATGGAAGGAATACAAAGACCTAAATTAAACCTATTTCTGCCAGGGTAACGCCTTTCTAGAATAGTACAAGAGCATTATCATATGTATTGAGCTTTAACATATGATAACTAAGAGGGAGGCTTGACAGATTTTTCGTATTGAGATTTAACTTGGCGCTTGTGAGCTTCGAGTGCTAGTGTAGCATCTTGACGAGTTTCGTCCAATTGATCGAGTGAGAGCAAGCGCTCTTCAGTGGTCGTGGTGCCAGGCAGGAGTTCAACGGCAAGTTTGAGTGATGGAATTTCACACTTGATTGGAAGCACTGCCTCCAGGCTGAAAGAAAGTTGGAAAGGTGTGAAGCCTGTGGCAGTTTTGACTGACATTCGGTATGCCCATAACACAGAATACAACTTCCGATGCCATGTGGTTTTATGGTTTCCGACCAATCGACGAATCATGGTTTTGAGGACGCCATTTACGGCTTCCACTTGACCATTAGCTTGAGGATAATAAGACGAAGATTGATCTTGACGGAAACCTAACATGGATGTTAATTCGGTCATCATATGATTCTGAAAGTGGGATCCATGATATGTGACAATTGATAGGGGTACGCCGAACTGAAAGATTACTTGATTAAACAGGGAGAGAGCGGCGGTTTTTTCATCGGCCTTAAAAGTGGGAAGGGCTTCCGCCCATTTCGTAAAATAATCAACTGCAACCATGATGTAGTTGTGTCCATTTTCCAAAGCGAGATTGTAGGTGACAAAGTCAATTCCCCATTTAGCAAAAGGGCCAACAGAGATAACCGGATGAAGGGGGGCAGGATGTGCGCGCATTTTCTTTGTGAAAATTTGACATGGATGGCACTTCTGGACTGTTGCAATGCAGTCTTTAAACAAAGTGGGCCACCGGTAACTGGCGCGCAATATTTTTTGGGCAGTAGCTATGCCCAAAAGATGACCACCACATGCCCCTGCATGGTAGTCATTCAAAACGCATTTTGCATTATCGATAGTGAGACAACGTCGGAGAATAGTATCAACACCACGACGATATAGTGTATCGTTTAGCACGAGGTAGTGCTTTGCTTGGTGGCGGATACAACGACGGTCGTCGGACGTGAGAGTTGGGCGGAAGCGTTGTGTTTTTAGGTAGACTAAGATGTCTCCATACCATGGGTCCGAAGAATCGACAAAGTAGACAGATTCATCAGGAAATGGATTATGAGCTACTTCTGCTGGGTCGATTCTGGGAAGGTCCGATAATAATTCGGCGAAGACGAGGGATTTCTTTGCTTTGGCAGCCGTGAAAACCAAATCAAACTGTTAGAGGATGATGATCCATTTGGAATATTTCCCTCCAATAATTTTTCTAGACAAGATATGTCGCATGGGATTCTCCAAAGCAATCACCGTAGTCTGTCGCAGCAATATATAATGTCGGAGTCGGGTGATGGCGAAAACTACCGCCAGAGAGAGTTTCTCCACATTTGAATAACGTAATTCAGGTCCGATTAGACCTTTGGACAAATAGTATATCACATGTTCACTGTCGTCACTGTGAACTTGAACCAAAACCATTCCAAGTGAGGATGGTGAGGCTGCCAAGTAGAGGAGAAAGTCGCGTGAGTAGTCGGGGGCACTAAGGAGTGGGGCTGAAACAAGTGCATGTTTTAAAGCATCAAATGACCATTGAGCTTGGTCATCCCACAAGTATAGTGTTCTTTTCTCCAATAATCGCATAAATCCTTTCGTCATCTCGGCATAGTTGACAATGAATCGACGTAAAAATTTTGCCTTCCCCTGCAAACGTTGGAGTTGAAGGATGGATTGTGGTGCCGGAAATTCAATAATTTCCTTAACCTTATCAAGATCAACCCTAATCCTATGCTTGGAAATAATGAAACCTAACAGACGTCCGGACTCGACCATAAATACGCATTTATGCGGATTTAAACATATATTATAGAATCTGCACCTAGCAAAAAATTATCTTAAATGAGCAAGGTGATCAGAGTGTTTCTTGGAATGGGCCGGAAGGTCATCCAAGTAAGCCTGTACAATATGCCTAATGTCATGAAAAGCATAGTCCATAGCCCGCTGAAAATTTGCTCCAGCATTCTTCAGGCCGAATGGGAGTTTTTTATACGCAAAAGTGCCCCAAGGACAGATGAAGGCAGTTTTATGCTGGTCTTCATTTTTTATGGCAATCTGGTTATTTCCCGAGAATCCATCCATGAAGGAAAAAGATTCGCATCCAGCACAATCGTCGAGAATTTGATGAATGAACGGCGTAGGATAATTTTTTTTTGGGCAAGCGGCATTCAGATCATGATAATCAACGCAAACATGATTAGTGCCTTGTTTTTTATCAACGGGAACCGGATTGGAAACCCATTCTATTAAGGGAATGGGGTAGATGAAGCCAGCGTTTAAAATTTTTTCTACCTCAATCTTAATGGCGGCTGCTTTGTGCGGGTGGACAGGTCTGAGTCATTGCCAGATTGGTTTAGCATTGTCATAAGTCTTGATTTCGTGCTCGACAATAGAAGGATCTATGCCGGGAATTTCATCATAAGACCAAGCAAAGACATAGCGGAATTCTTTAAAAAGAGATGTGAAGGACGCAATTTCCTCAGGATTGCAGTCGGCTCCAATCTGAATATTTTCCACGATACTCGTTTTGACCGAGATATCAATGAGCAGTGTCTTGGAAAGATTACCCATGTTCCCCTCTGAATCGATAGTGTGAACAGTCGTATAAGAGGAGGGAACTATCTCAGGTTGGTCGAAAGAAGGGATTTCAGTTTTCATCGCGTCCGAGTCAATAATCGAAGCGCGATGGTGAAAATCTCCCCAAGGTCGTTCTTCTAATGACATGATCTCTCGAATAGCTTCGTCTATAGGCCAGACTTCATTGAGGAGATCCTTAGAGAGAACTGTGATGGGAGGGAGGTTTGTACCTATGGTTGAAACCATATCAGTGGAGGGTTCAGATGCGGTTTGGATGGCTTCATAAGCCAACTCGGCCGGCGAAAGCGGCATCTGATCTCCATAGGAATCAATATCTAAAGGTGCCGGGATGATCCATGGGTTGATAGAGCCATCTGAAAAGGTGGATATCATTGCAACCGTGTTTGGGATCTGTGGCGGTGGTAGAGGAAAACAACCCAGAAGGGAAGATGCCTTTAGAAGACCGGTACCGATACTGACGTAAGAGTCAGTGACACCTCCTATTAGGGGTACAGTCCTACTTGGTAAAGTGGCATAATCAGGGGTGCAGAAGGATAGCTAATCCATCGTGACTATTTTCCCATTCGATGGAAATAGGATGAGTCGGAAGACCGAAGACATGATGGCAGTCATAGCATAAGACCAACTACGACTGAGCAATATATTAGAGTCGAGATGGCGCTCGACGACTTCAACGTCCACGTTTATCGTTTTCCCATCCAGAGTGACGGGAAAGCTAGCAAGGTATCCTTTTGGGAGGAAGGTATGGCCATCGAAATCTTTGAGGGAATTTGATGGCGGGGTCAGAGTAGGAGAACCTAAATTGAGCCAGAAATCTTGTGACATAACGCAGGTCGAAGCACCTTCGTCTATGAAAGTGCGATGGATTGGTCTCCCTTTCGACACTACTTGCACCTGGAATGCAAGTTGGTGTGAGAGGAAAGGTTTAGCCCTTTCCATATCAAAGATAGCTAGCATGGAGTCCTGGGGGTCTATTCCACCAATTGCCGAAAGCAAGGCTTTCCTTTGTGCTGGGCAAGTTTGTAAAACTTCGAGAGTAGACATGGCTGATGGTGCCTGCGCTAAATCTTCTACAATATTGTAGTTTTGGGCTACACATGCAGAGGTGTTAAGAGTCATTCGTCGAAGTGTCCCTTTGGGGGGACAAATTACAGGTTCAGCAGTAGGCCTTTCGATATGCAAATCGTTGGGCGGCGGTGGATTCGAACTAGTTCCAGGTTCTTGAGCATCTATGGTGGGATTTCCATAAAGCTTGGCTCAAGTTTGAAGGTCAACACTCTCAATGCCATAAATGGCAGATGGTCCTTCACCGGAAGGATGTGAACCACCATTTCCCCATTGATGGGGTTGTGGCGGGTTTTCAACCATGTGTTGATGTTGCTGCTATTGATTAGGGAAAGGATTATGAAGAACAACAGGTGTTTGCCCAGAATCCTTATTGGCAATAAAATCGGTGCATTCCTGCAGCCGAGGACATTTATATGTCAAGTGGTCCTCCACACAGATATTGCAAGGAAATTTCATGGGTTTATCCTTTCCTTTTTCATTTCTGGCATCATTTTTCTGATTAGGGTTATTCTGATTATCCGACTGCTCTTCCGAAGAAGACGTCTTCTTCTTGTTCTTCTTATTTTTCCCGCTAGGTTTTTGTGAGGTTTGCACCAAGTTTACCTCAGCGGGAGGAAGAGGAGTCATTTGGTGGGGGGTGGTGGCAGCCGGAGATGGCTGGGAGGTTTTCCCCCGAGACTGTTTTGTGGCCACACCGAAGATTGTGCCAACGAGACCATCGGCATGTGCTCCGGTTTTCTGAGTGGCCGGGGGATTTGGGTTACTAGGGGCATGGGGAAGCAGATCGTAAAGCATGTCGGATTGTGAATATATTAAATCCAGGTGTTGGGCACGATGAATACATTGATCTTCTGTCACCGCACCAAAAAGGCCAATGTCTTTAGAGATATGGGGTAAAAGAGACTTGCAAAACCAATTGGCCAAGAGATGGTCCGGTATTGGCACTTTGACGAGCCTCGTCCTATGTCTCCATTCATGAATATGATCGGAGATGTGGGTGGCGGTGTCTTGGCACAGCGATGTTAACAATTCCATTCCAGTTTCCATTATAATTGGTAATTGGAAGTTCTTTAAGAACTACGTCGCTAAAGCGCCAAAAGTATTGATGGCGGCGTGTGGAAATTCAATGTACCACTTGGCGGCATTGCCTGTGAGGGTGTGAGGAAACAGACGAAGCCAGACACTATCATCTACCATGGAATTGGATATGGACCATAAATGAAAGGTAGTGATGTGTGCGGCTGGGTCGTCCCCATGTTTCCCGTCGAACTTCGGGATGTCATAAGGAATCTTATGCGGTACTGGAGGCCAAAGCGGGTTGTGGTTGATGGGGTCGTTCGTCAGCTTATGGATATCGGGTATGTCCAAAGCTGCCAAGAATGGTAATTGTGGATTTTCCCCTGAATCTAACCAAGGCAGTATGGGCTAACTACTTAGACCATAGGGTCCCCCCCATCAACGTGTTAACAGGAGGGTAAGTGGGACTTTGATAAAAAATTCCCATAGGTGGAGGAGTAGGAACATACAGTTGTTGTCCATAGGGAATAGTGTATTGCGGGGCAAACGGTTGGTTTCCCCCAGTATAAAAGTGCCCTCCCGTTCCAGATGGAGGTTGGGGTTGGTTAGTCCAAATGGATGCAATAGAGTTTCCCGGAGGCATGCTACTATTTGCATAGTTTGGAAACGGTATAGATCCTACACCTATGTTTGAACCACTTAAGGGGATAGTATTTACAATGGGTTGTCCCATTTGTCCTAAGGAATGCAAGGGAAGGGAAATGTTCCCTGCTACCTGTGTGCTGGTGACACTGCCCCCTACTATAGTAACCAAGGGGTTTGAACTCAATAGAGGGTTCTAGCCGAAATGGTTGCTGAAAGGTACTGAAGTAGTCGTGCTCATGGGAGGAGCTACCGTGGTTCCCAACGTGGTCACGATAGGAGTAGATGCCGAAGGGTTCGGTAAGCTACTGGCAGTTGTGATGACCGTAGGGTTGGGGTTAGGTATATGTTGACTACTAGGGTTACCCAGTGATGGCATAGAACTGACCACTGGCGGGGAGGATGGTGGCGAACCTGGGATGGTCGCTATTGGCATCGACCTTGTGGATGCCGGTGGTGAAATGGATGTTTGTGTTGCCAAAGACATATCTTGGCGTGGTGGGATCTAAATTATCACAGACCCCAACGGATCAGTGAGCGGAGGGTTGTAATGAGGTACTACCCCTTTAGTGAAAGGGTCCTCCGGAAATTCCAGATGATAAGGGTCTATGTGATAATCAAGATTAGTCAGAGGAGACTGCTCTTCCGTAGAAGGCCCAGGTTTACCAAGGTTCAGTTCTTCCTCAATAGTGAGAGGAGGTAGACCTTGCTGTCGTCGAGACAGACGGCATGGGTCAGGGGACGCCACGGTGACCAGTTTAATTTTAACAAATTTTATTAAATTGAAATGTATTATAAAGTCTCAATGACAGTAACCACACACCTAAAAAAAGAAAAAAGGACTCTCTAAAATCAATCAGCAAGTAGCCAGAATAGGGTGCCTTGTCTGAGTACTACTGTTCACTGGTGATGAAATCCAGTATCACAATAGTATACAGAGAGGGTTGGTCGAAAGTACAGTTACAGTCACTCTAGAGCTTCACCTGAACCTCAGACGATAGTTGTAAGCACTCTCGTGAAGACGAGTACCCTCCTAAAGACCGAAGACAGAGTGGGTCCATCTGTTTCAGGTACCAGGATAGCCCGTCCCAGTCACCTTGTGTAAGTCCCTAAAAATTATGGCCACTAAGGATACCTCAAATCACAGACATCATCAAGGGGGTCCACGATCAAGGACAGTGTGCTATATGGGCAGAATACCTAGATCCCCGATCTAGTTTCGACATCCCCGAAGGGAACCCCAATATATAACACACCCACAGGATGCAGTCGAAGGTGGGCTACCTTCTTGTGCACCCAAGTGTTGTCTTGCGCTGAGCTCCGGTAAAGGAACGGTCCCGATAATATGAGTGCAGCAGGATTTCACTCGTTAATGACTCTAGTTTCAAGTTTTGAGATCTTGGGTAATTTTCTCACTGTTCCTACCCCAAGATCCTAGCCTGAACTACTGTTTGTGTGAGCTCAAAAAAGAGTTGATTGATTTTATTATCGATTTATTCTTAGTGTACTTGATTATTAGTATTGCGGAGGGGGAGTGGACGTATGAAATGTGATGAGACTCTGACTCAAGAAACCATGCAAAAAAAAATGCTCTAGATATTCAATTCGATGAAGAGTATTTCTACAAGGAGAGGTTTCTTTTCAACATCCATGCACTAACATTCAAATAACGCAGTTCAGCTTTCAAGATTCAGACTTCTGTCTACCTTTTCTTAACATTCTATGAACTAAAACTTTCAGAATAAACTCAACTAAATGCAGAAAAATAAATAAAAATAAAAAAAATTCTTCTTTAAAAAATAAATAATTTTAATCACTCATTTTTCAAACAAGAACAAACAAAAATACCAGCTCAGTAGACAAGCACAGGGATTCAGTCGAGGAAAGATACTGGTGATCAAAAACTCTGCAGCTAAAACATAGTCACAGTAGTGAACAACAAGGTTTAGGCTGAGTAACACTCTGTCTGTGAGTAAATACAGCATTATAATGCACTATATTTAAGCAGAGACAACGTTATAACGCGCTGGAGAACCTACAAAGGTAGCGTTAGCCAGGGTAAAGTAATTCAGATGGTCAACAGAAACAGGATTGAACTCTGCGAGCGTTTGGTATGTCTAGTAGGCATAAAAATGGTCGGAAGGATCAGTGAACAGAGGAGAGAAGAAAGAAGGGATGAAATAGTCCGAAAACTATGGGGAAATTCCCCAGCGGAGTCGCCAATTCATATCATACTATTTATATTATTGTTTGAACATTTACATAGTATAATATGAACATGCTCATGTCATCTTTGTGAACAACATAGCTAATCTTACTGTCTGCCTTGGGCACTGGAAAGCCCTGAGAGGGATATTTGAAAACCAACCACCCAAGCAGTTTACCCTATAGCAGAATTGGCAACTCCGCCGGGGAATTTCTCCATAGTTTCCGGACTATTTTGTCCCTTCTTTCTTCTCTCCTCTGTTCACTGATCCTTCTGACCATTTTTATGCCCAGTAGACATACCAAACGCTCATAGATTTCAATCCTGTTTCTGTTGACCATCTGAAGTACTTTACCCTGGCTAACGCTACCTTTGTAGGTTCTCCAGCGCGTTATAATGTTGTCTCTGCTTAAATACAATGCATTATAACGCTGTATTTACTCACAGACAGAGCGTTACTCAGCCTAAACCTTGTTGTTCATTACTGTGACTGTGTTTTAGCTGCAGAGTTTTTGATCACCAGTATCTTTCCTCGACTGAATCCCTGTGCTTGTCTACTGAGCTAGTATTTTTGTTTATTCTTGTTTGAAAAATGAGTGATTAAAAGCATTTAATTTTTAAAGAAGAAATTTTTTTTTTTTTTTTTCTGCATTTAGTTGAGTTTATTCTGAAAGTTTTAGTTCATAGACTGTTAAGAAAAGGTAGACAAAAGTCTGAATCTTGAAAGCTGAACTGCATTATTTGAATGTTAGTGCATGGATGTTGAAAAGAAACCTCTCCTTGTAGAAATACTCTTCATCGAATTGAATATATAGAGCCTTTTTTTTAATGGTTTCTTGAGTTAGAGTCTCATCACATTTCATACGTCCACTCCCCCTCCGCAAGACTAATAATCAAGTACACTAAGAATAAATCGATAATAAAATCAATCAACTCTTTCTTGAGCTCACACAAATAGTAGTTCAGGCTAGGATCTTGGGGTAGGAACAGTGAGAAAATTACCCTACATCTCAAAACTTGAAACTAGAGTCATTAACAAGTGAAATCCTGCTGCACTCATATTATCGGGATCGTTCCTTTACCGGAGCTTAGCGCGAGACAACACTTGGGTGCACAAGAAGGTGGCCCGCCTTCGACTGCATCCTGTGGGTGTGTTATATATTGGGGTTCCCTTTGGGGATGTCGAAACTAGATCGGGGATCTAGGTATTCTGCCCATATAGCACACTGTCCTTGACCGTGGACCCCCCTGATGATGTCTATGATTTGAGGTATCCTTAGTGGCCATAATTTTAGGGACTTACACAAGGTGACTGGGACGTATTGTCTTGGTACCTGAAACAGACGGACCCACTCTGTCTTCGGTCTGTAGGAGGGTACTCGTCTTCACGAGAGTGCTTACACCTATCGTCTGAGGTTCGGGCGAAGCTCTAGAGTGACCGTAACTATACTTTCGACCAACCCTCTCTGTATACTATTGTGATATTGGATTTCATCACCAGCAAACGGTAGTACTAAGACAAGGCACCCTATTCTGGCTGCTTACTGATTGATTTTAGAGAGTCCTTTTTTCTTTTTTTAGGTGTGTGGTTACTGTCATTGAGACTTTATAATACATCACAATTTAATAAAATTTGTTAAAATTAAACCAGTCACCGTGGCGTCCCCTGACCCACGCCGTCTGTCTCGACAACAGCAAGGTCTACCTCCTCTCACTATTGAGGAAGAAATGAACCTTGGTAAACCCGGGCCTTCTACAGAAGAGTAGTCTCCTCTGACTAATCTTGATTATCACATAGACCCTTATCATCCAGAATTTCCGGAGGACCCTTTCACTGAAGGGGTAGTACCTCATTAAAACCCTCTGCTCACTGATCCATTGGGGCCTGTGATAATTTAGATCCCACCATGCCAAGATATGTCTTCGGCAACACAAACATCCATTTCACCACCGGCATACACAGGGTCGATGCCAATGGCGACCATCCCAGGTTCGCTACCATCCTCCCCGCCAGTGGTCAGTTTTATGCCATCACTGGGTAACCCTAGTAGTCAACATATACCTAACCCCAACCCTACGGTCATCAAAACTACCAGTAGCTTACCAAACCCTTCGACATCTACTCCTACCATGACCACGTTGGGAACCACGGTAGCTCCTCCCATGAGCACGACTACTTCGGTACCTTTCAGCAACCCTTTCGGCTGGAACCCTCTATTGAGTTCAAACCCCTTGGTTACTATACCAGGGGGCAGTGTCACCAGCACACAGGTAGTAGGGAACATTTCCCTTCCCTTGCATTCCTTAGGACAAATGGGACAACCCATTGTAAATACTATCCCCTTAAGTGGTTCAAACATAGGTGTAGGATCTATACCGTTGCCAAACTATGCAAATAGTAGCATGCCTCCGGGAAACTCTATTGCATCCATTTGGACTAACCAACCCCAACCTCCATCTGGAATAGGAGGGAAATTTTATACTAGGGGAAACCAACCTTTTGCCCCGCAATACACTATGCCCTATGGACATCAACTGTATGTTCCTACTCCTCCACCTATGGGAGGTTTTTATCAAAGTCCCACTTACCCTCCTGGTAACACGTTGATGGGGGGACCCTATGGTCTAAGTAGTCAGCCCATACTGCCTTGGTTAGATTCGGGGGCAAATCCACAATTGCCATTCTTGGCAACTTTGGACATACCCGATATCCATAAACTGACGAATGACCCCATCAACCACAACCCGCTTTGGCCTCTAGTACCGCATAAGATTCCTTCTGACATCTCGAAGTTCGACGGGAAAAATGGGGACGACCCAGCCGCACACATCACTACCTTTCATTTATGGTCCATATCTAATTCCATGGTAGATGATAGTGTCCGGCTTCTTCTGTTTCCTCACACCCTCACAGTCAATGCCGCCAAGTGGTACATTGAATTTCCACGCACCGCCATCAATACTTTTGGTGCTTTAGCGACAGAGCTCTTAAAGAACTTCCAATTACCAATTAGAATGGAAACCGAAATGGAATTGTTAACATCGCTGCGCCAAGACACCGCCACCCACATCTCCGATCATAGTCATGAATGGAGACGTAGGAGGAGGCTTGTCAAAGTGCCAATACCGGACCATCTCTTGGCCAATTGGTTTTGCAAGTCTCTTTTACCCCATATCTCTAAATACATTGGCCTTTCTGGTGTGGTGACAGAAGATCAATGTATTCGTTGTGCCCAACACCTGGATTTAATCTATTCACAATCTGGCACACTTTACGATCTTCTTCCCCATGCCCCTGGTAACCCAAATCCCCTGGCCACTCAGAAAACTGGAGCACATGCCGATGGTCTCGTTGGCACAATCTCCAGTGTGGCCACAAAGCAGTCTCGGGGGCAAAACTCCCAGCCATCTTCGGCTGCCACCACCCCCCACCAAATGACTCCTCTTCCTCCCACTGAGGTAAACTCGGTGCAAACCTCACAAAAACCTAGCGGGAAAAATAAGAAGAACAAGAAGAAGACGTTTTCTTTGGAAGAGCAGTCGGATAATCAGAATAACCGTAATCAGAAAAATGTTGCCAGAAATGAAAAAGGAAAGCATAAACCCATGAAATTTCCTTGAAAGATCTGTGCGGAGGACCACTTGACATATAAATGTCCTCGGCTACAGGAATGCACCGATTTTATTGCCAACAAGAATTCTGGGCGAACACCTGTCGTTCTTCATAATCCTTTCCCTAATCAACAGCAGCAACATCAACACATGGTTGACAACCCGCCACAACCCCATCAACGGGGAAATGGTGGTTCACATCCTTCCAGTGAATGACCATATGCCATTTATGGCATTGAGATTGTTGACCTTTAAACTCGAGCCAAGCTTTATGGAAATCCCACCATAGATGCTCAAGAACCTGGAACTAGTTCGAATCCACCACCGCCCAACGATTTGCATATCGAACGGCCTACTGCTGAACCTGTAATTCGTCCCCCCAAAGGGACACTTCGACGCACGACTCATAACACCTCTGCATGTGCAGCCCAAAACTACAATATTGTACAAGATTTGGCGCAGGCACTGTCAGCCATGTCTGCTCTCGAAGTTTTACAAACCTGCCCAGCACAAAGCAAAGCCTTTCTTTCGGTAATTGGTGGAATAGACTCCCAGGAACCCAGCACAAAGGAAAGCCTTGCTTTCGGCAATTGGTGGAATAGACCCCCAGGACTCCATGCTAGCTATCTTTGATATGGAAAAGGCTAAATCTCGCCTCTCACACCAACTTGCATTCCAGGTGCAAGTAGTGTCGAAAGGGAGACCAATCCATCGCACTGTCATAGACGAAGGTGCTTCGACCTGCGTTATGTCAGAAGCTTGCTGGCTCAATTTAGGTTTTCCTACTCTAACCCTGCCATCAAATTCCCTCAAAGCTTTTGATGGCCACACCTTCTTCCCAAAAGGATACCTTGCTAGCTTTCCCGTCACTCTGGGTGGGAAAACGGTAAACGTGGATGTTGAAGTCATCGAGTGCCATCTCGACTATAATCTATTGCTTGGTCGCAGTTGGTCTTATGCTATGACCGCCGTTGTGTCTTCGGTCTTTCGACTCATCCTATTTCCATTGGATGGGAAAATAGTCACGATCGATCAGCTATCCTTCTGCACCCCTGATTATGCCACTTTACCAAGTAGCACTGTACCCTTAATAGGAGGGGTCACTGACTCTTACGTCAGTATCGGTACCGGTCTTCTGAAGGCATCTTCCCTACTGGGTTGTTTTCCTCTACCGCTGCCGCAGATCCTAAACACGGTTGCAATGATATCCACCTTTTCGGATGGCTCTATCGACCCATGGATCATCTCGGCACCTTTAGATATTTATTCCTATGGAGATCAGATGCTGCTTTCGCCGGCCGAGTTGGCTTATCAAGCCATCCAAATCGCATCTGAACCCTCCACTGATATGGTTTCGACCACAGGTACAAACCTCCCTCCCATCACATTTCTCTCTAATGATCTCCTCAATGAAGTCTGGCCTACAGAGGAAGCTATTCGAGAGGTCATGTCATTAGAAGAGTGACCTTGGGGAGAGTTTCACCATCGAGCTTCGATGATTGACTCGGACGTGATGAAAACTGAAATCCCGTCTTTTGACCAACCTGAGATAGTTCCCTCCTCTTATACGACTGTTCACACTATCGATTCAGAGGGGAACATGGGTAATCTTTCCAAGACACTGCTCATTGATATCTCGGTAAAAACGGGTATCGTGGAAAATATTCAGATTGGAGCTAACTGCAATCCTAAGGAAATTGCGTCCTTCACATCTCTTTTTAAAGAATTCCGTGATGTCTTTGCTTGGTCTTATGACGAAATTCCCGGCATAGATCCTTCTATTGTCGAGCATGAAATCAAGAGTTATGACAATGCTAAACCGGTCCGGCAATGACTCAGACCTGTCCACCCGCGCAAAGCAGCCACCATTAAGATTGAGGTAGAAAAATTTTTAGACGCTGGCTTCATCTACCCCGTTCCCTTAATGGAATGGGTTTCCAATCCGGTTCCCGTTGATAAAAAACAAGGCACTATTCGTGTTTGCGTTGATTATCACGATCTGAACGCCGCTTGTCCAAAAGACAATTATCCTACGCTGTTCATTGATCAAATTCTTGATGATTGTGCCGGATGCGAATCTTTTTCCTTCATGGATGGATTCTCAGGATATAACCAGATTGACATAAAAAATGAAGACCAACATAAAAATGCCTTCATCTATCCTTGGGGCACGTTTGCGTATAAAAAACTCCCATTCGGCCTGAAGAATGCTGGAGCAACTTTTCAGCGGGCTATGGACTATGCTTTTCATGAAATTCGACATATTGTACAAGCTTAATTGGATAACCTTCCGGCCCATTCCAAGAAACGCTCTGATCACCTTGCTCATTTAAGAGAAATTTTTTCTAGGTGCATATTCTACAATATACGTTTGAATCCGCATAAATGCGTATTTATGGTCGAGTCTGGACATCTGTTAGGTTTCATTTTTTCCAAGCACGGGATTAGGGTTGATCCCGATAAGGTTAAGGCAATTGTTGAATTGCCGGCACCACAATCCATCCTCCAACTCCAACGTTTGCAGGGGAAGGCAAACTTTTTACGTCGATTCATCGTCAACTATGCCGAGATAACGAAAGGATTTATGCGATTATTGAAGAAAGGAACACTATACTTGTGGGATGACCAAGCTCAACAGTCATTTGATGCTTTAAAACATGCACTTGTTTCAGCACCACTCCTTAGTGCCCCTGACTACTCACGCGACTTTCTCCTCTACCTGGCAGCCTCACCATCCTCACTTGGAATGGTTTTGGTCAAGTTCATAGTGACGACAGTGAACATGTGATATACTATTTGTCCAAAGTTCTAATCGGACCTGAATTACGTTATTCACATGTGGAGAAACTCTCTCTGGCGGTAGTTTTCGCCGTCACCCGACTCTGACATTATATATTGCTGCGACAGACTACGGTGATTGCTTTGGAGAATCCCATGCGACATATCTTGTCTAGACAAATTATTGGAGGGAAATATTCCAAATGGATTGTCATCCTCCAACAGTTTGATTTGGTTTTCATGGCTGCCAAAGCAAAGAAATCCCTCGTCTTCGCCAAATTATTATCGGACCTTCCCAGAATCGACCCAGCAGAAGTAGCTCATGATCCATTTCCCGATGAATCTGTCTACTTGGTCGATTCTTCGGAACCATGGTATGGAGACATCTTATTCTACCTGCAAACCCAATGCTTCCGCCCAATTCTCACGTCCGACGACCGTCGTCGTATCCGCCACCAAGTAAAGCACTACCTCGTGCTAAACGATACACTATATCGTCGTGGTGTTGATACTATTCTTCGACGTTGTCTCACTATCGATGAGGAAGATGTGTTTTGAATGACTGCCACCAATAACCGGCACGTAAGATTTTTTGGGCAGTAGCTATGCCTGAAAGATGACCATGCGCGCACATCCTACCCCCTTCATCCGGTTATCTCCGTTGGCCCTTTCGCTAAATGGGGAATTGACTTCGTCACCTGCAATCCCACTTTGGAAAATGGACACAACTACATCATGGTTGCAGTCGATTATTTTACGAAATGGGCGGAAGCCCTTCCCACTTTTAAAGCTGATGGCGAAACTGCCGCTCTCTTCCTGTTTAATCAGGTAATCTGTCGGTTCAGCGTACCCCTATCAATTGTCATAGATCATGAATCCCCCTTTCAGAATTATATGATGACCGAATTAACATCCATGTTAGGCTTCCGTCAAGATCAATCTTCGTCTTATTATCCTCAAGCTAATGGTCAAGTGGAAGTCAGGAGTACCGAAAAGGTATGATTTTGCTGATTACTTTAATGACTTTTTAATACAATTTGTGAACCTTTTGTATCATGGATTTGGAAAGTCATAAGGAACTATCACAAAACATGTGAGAATCGATGTGTATAACTTAGCCACTGATAATGGTTATTTTCTATACAGGGAAAGAAGAAAACGAAGAGTTTCCGCTCTAAAGATAAGAACGAAGTGGAGATAACTGCTGTCCCTCTGGATGAGAACCGAACGCAAACATAGGGAAACAAGATCAAGGTGAATCGGCTCGGGCAAGAAGGAGAGGACACCAGCTCAGC
The DNA here is from genome assembly GCA_034641835.2 of Pinus albicaulis. Lineage (NCBI taxonomy): Eukaryota > Viridiplantae > Streptophyta > Pinopsida > Pinales > Pinaceae > Pinus > Pinus albicaulis. The sequence goes on along the minus strand of JAXQQM020074460.1, from coordinate 12,463 downwards.
GCAATAGCAAAGACAGGATGAAGAGTTAACTGTTTGGCGCTGCTTTATTTATCTAGCCGCTTGGACATCTCCGCCATCATCCTTATAAAAAGAGACAGCACTGTTAGTTTAGGGAGGGCGAGATAAGATACATTTTATGTAATCTTCTGTAGAACATCAGATTTGGGTATTAAGCTTTGTTGAGAACTGGTTCGATGTATTTTTGATCAATGTATTAATGAAAGCCTGGTGATTATTCCATCTTCGCGTCTGCGTTAACCTAAAGCGGTGCATCCTTGGAGGCTAAGGGCCCGGCCTCGAAGGACACTTGCTTCTGTACCATTACAGCTTCGTTTCTGTGTGGTTTGTTTATTATTGCTATTCGATTATTTGATATGCTTTACAAGTTCATATTACATGCTCTGTTCAAGTTTGAATCATTGAAGTTTCTACAGCTAGACTTGTGTGTTAACTCCGCATTGCGTTATTATTCCCTTCAAGAGTTAATCGCATATCCTTACTGTTATGTTACAGAGCTGTTATATTAACATTTGTGTTGTGTGCGTTTCTACTGAATCAGTATTGTTCCATAATTCATTAATCGTTATTGTTGTTCCATTAATATGATTTGTGTAATTCGCCTTTAGAATGATAGAATGTTCCTTGATTGCAAAGAGTGTATAGATTGAGTTTGATTATAACCCGCGGGACTTAGTGTTCACTTGCTGTTCCATTTTAGAGTTGCTGTTCCATTTCAGAATTGTGGTTTAATCCTTTATTTTCTTTGCTGATCTATTTATCTGCATTTGATGGTTTGCTGTGAGAGATGATCTAAGACTGTAGTGAGCAGTATCAGTCACTGTTTAGCTCCCAGGCTTGTGATATATGCTTTAGTTCTTTTTCCATCAGTTTCTGAAGGGATGGTTTATTATTACCGAACCCTTGACTGATGAGTTATTGAGTTTCCTGAGTGTGTGATTTATTTCTTTAAAGTAATTTGATTTCAGTTAAGCATCCGTTTACTCTTGTATATCTTAAGCACTGTACTACTAGCATTACTCTGACGAATGAGCCTCGGATTGAGTCACTCTTTGTAATGACAAAACGCTCTCGGGTTGACATATTAATGTGAGGTGATTAGAGGTGAAAGAGACCCTTTTTATAGCTCTACATTTTGGCGCCGTTGCCGGGGAAAGAGTGTAGCCATTTGTTTTTTTTTCAGAGTAGTGTACAAGCCTGCTAGGGAGGAGTTGGATCCTAAAAACGGAAGGTAAGAACCTACGTGCAGAGCATGTAAAAGACCTGCTCATTATCCGCTTTCCTAACATATTTGTTGTTGCTTGTTTGAATAGAAGTTCGTAGTTTATTTTTGAGTGCATGACTAAGCAGAAAAGACCAGAAAAGAATATCAAACCCCCATCCAAACTTGAAAAAGCTAAGGGGCCGGTGACCCTTGGCCGAACGACCTTCATAGACGAAATCTATAAGAAAACAGAGTCTCAGCCATCGGTAGGCTTCAAGAAAAACACTTCTAAACCGCCTACTAGTTCCCTTCAGGCCACAGGATCACCATCTGTAGCCTGTGCTGAGGTGCATAGTCAAACTGAGGAGCAAGACTTTCAAGAAGTTGAAAATTCCACTCCAGAATTATTGCAGGAAGGGAACTCTAGCAACTTTTGCGAAGGAGAAGGAGAAACAGGGGAAACCAAGGAACCAAAATCTCCTCTTGAAACAAATCAGTCATTAGATAGCCCAGATAAGGGGAGTGCTACGAAAGTCATTGTTGAAGAGATTCAATCTCCTCAAACACCCGGTATTCCCATTATTCCAGATAAAGGAAGCGCTATTAAAAAGATCCCTGTCAAAACCGTTCCCACCCAACCTAGGAATACCCTCCTAGATATCCCAGAAGGTTACTGGCATATATTCGATCCCATGGCTCAAAACCAACCAAACGCTCAAAACCACCCAAACACTCAAACCTCTACATTACAATATCCTATAGTGGATTCTGCAGCAAATGCACCCATGAAAGCTATCCCTCTTCAGCATATCCCCACATTTCACGAAATCACATCAGAAGATCCGGATGCATTCCTATTCGAATTCGATGTGTTATGTCGGGGGTACAATTACACCACCGATCCCCAAAAATTGAAATTATTTCCTTCTACATTGAAAGGAGCTGCTTTAAGATGGTTTATGGGGCTAGGTGGCGGGGTTATCAACAATTGGGATCAAATGAAAGAATCCTTCTTAAAGAAATACCAGGATTATTGTAGGTCTAGAGAATTAAAAGACGAAATATTTCAAATGACAGCCAGACCAAATGAAACATTAGAGGAGTATGTGGAACGTTTTCAATATAACTTACAAAGATCTCCTTATGCATCGCTACCTTTACCTGATAATGTGTTAAAAACTGCATTAATGAGGGGCATGAAGGAACAATGGATTGAAACATTAAACATTATGGGCAAAGGGGATATTTATCAAGAGAATTTTACTGACATCCTTGACTTATGTATCAGGAGTTTGAGAGGCAGCACAAGAATAAAACTGACAGAATATGATCGGTTTGCAAGAGATAACAAAGTATCAGCAGAAGGAGTAACACGTGCAGAAATTGGAAATTTATTAGAAAATTTTAAAACTGATATTATGGGGACACTAACAACACAACTTGATATTGTGCAGGCTAAACAGAAGCAGCTGGAGGCAGAACAGAATTTGGCAATCTTCTGCCCCCGATGCAGAAAAAAACACAACCACAAGGAGTGTCCATTAGATAAAGTCCAAACATGCGCCATCTGTACAAAAGATCACCTTACGGAGAGCTGCCCCTCACTTCCTGGATTGAAAGCGGTATATAAGGAAGCAGAAGAAGAACCAAAATCGGTGAATTCGATCAACCAGCGCCGCCCGTGGCAGCCAAGACAACCTGGTATGTTTCCGGATCCAACCTCTTTCTTTCAAAACCCACAGTATAATGCTCAACAATATGGTATGTGGCAAAATCAATCTCAAACCCCATTTACAAACTGGTCACCACAATCATTTCCTTCTCCAAATCCATGGCTGAATCAAACAAGCCAAACTGGTTGGCCAAATTTCCCTTACACTCCACCATATTGGAAAAATGGCCCATATCCTTCACAATGGACTCCCTCTACTTCACAAAGTTCACCCTGGCAGACAAGCTGGCAAAGACCAATGTACCACCCAGCTGGAACTATTCCGCTCCCTCAACCTACTTTGCCAGCTCTACAACAAAATCCCCAGTCTAACTTGAGGCCGCAACTCCCAGTCCAACCCGATCCCAATCCAAACAACAGGCAGGTCCAATCTATTCAAATCATAGAATCACCAGAACCAGGACCTGACTTAAGGGAGTGCAATGACCTTCAGTTAAGATCTGGGCGTATAATTGAAACTGAGGGAGATAAAACAGTTCATATTGAAGATCAGCTACCCAGAGAACATCAGTCACAACAAGAGGATGTAAATAAGCAACAAACTCATAATCAAGCAACCACATCCTCTCCTCCGTTCCCAGAACGATTAGCCATACCTCGATCCATACAATATCCTGACTTCGACATTCTGGGAGAATTACAAAACTTGTACATAAAAATTCCATTCCTCCAAGCCATTCAAGACATTCCCATATACGCCAAAACCATAAAAGAATTGTGCATAAAAAAACCAAGGAGGAATATAACAAACAATCCAAGAGTCCAAGTAGTCGGCACCTTATCTGACCTATTGTCGGGAAGAGAAACACCCCTTAAATATGAAGACCCCGGGAACCCAATTATAACTGTTCAAATTTATGGCCAGACCCTGCCTAATGCCTTAGTTGATTTAGGGGCCGCAATTAATATTTTAACAACCACAACTTGCCAAAAGCTCGGCATTACATCTGTAGAACCCACCTCTACTCTGTTAGAACTGGCTGACCGATCTGTGGTTAGACCAGAGGGCACTCTACATGATGTCATGGTCTCTGTAGAATCCTGGGAGTATCCAACTGATTTCCCGATAATTAATCCAAAAACCCGACTTGATGGACACCCGCTAATTTTAGGTAGACCTTGGCTCGCTACTGCCGATGCCTACATTGGCTGTCGGCAGGGAAATATGACCATAACCAGAGGACCAAATAGCAAAAATTTAGTTCTATATCCTCCAGCACAGCCAAGTGTCACAATGATTAAAACGAATAAGCACCCCGTATCATATCTTACTGATAACATTAGATCTCCATTAACTATACAAGAGGCACTCGATTTCAAAGATCAAACAGAAGACGATGCCATTAATAATTTCATTACTCAAACCGAACCTCGCACACAATGTCACATGATAAAAGCAGCATTTGATAATGAATTAGAAGAAGATCCCCTGAAAGATATTCATGATCAAATAATACCTGTCACTTCTGTTGCAAATAGTAAAACTGTGGAAATTGCACCGGGGAAAACTTTAAACATCAATGCTAATCTCACACCGAAACAAGAAACAAAGCTCATCCATCTGTTAACAAAATATCAAGAAGCATTTGCATGGGACTACCCTGATATGAAAGGAATCGATCCTCAGTTATGTACCCACCACATTTACATAGAAAAAGATGCCAGACCTGTGCGTCAGCCGCAAAGGAGACTTAATCCCCATCTAAAAGATGTTGTAAAAACTGACCTTCAAAAACTTTTAGATGTGAATTTTATCTACCCTATCTCTGATAGTAAATGGGTCTCTCCACTTGTGGTGGTACCAAAAAAGAATGGGAAATGGAGAATTTGTGTGGATTATAGAGAACTTAACAAGGCAACACAAAAAGATCATTTTCCTCTTCCTTTTATAGATCAAGTATTGGACACTTTAGCAGGGAAGAAGTTCTTTTCTTTCCTGGATGGCTTCAGTGGATACAATCAGATTCAGATTGCCCCTGAAGACCAGGATAAAACTACCTTTACTTGCCCGTGGGGAACATTTGCCTATCGAGTTTTACCTTTTGGCTTATGTAATGCTCCTGCCACATTTCAGAGGGCTATCCTTAGTATTTTTGCAGATTTAATCAATGATGGACTTGAGGTTTACATGGATGACTTTACACCATACGGAGATGACTTCGATCCAACTCTAGACACCCTAGAGAAAGTCCTACAACGCTGCATTGTTACTAGGCTTTGCCTAAGCAATGAAAAATGTTTTTTGATGATGACTGAAGGACTTATCCTAGGACACTATGTCTTAGCAGCCGGCATTCAGGTAGACCCGGCCAAAATCCAAATACTTTTGCTTATTCCTACTCCTACTACTCAAACAGAGGTACGCAGTTTTCTTGGATTTTCAGGTTATTATAGACGATTCATAGAGCATTATTCACACATTGCTGCTCCTTTATATGCACTGACTGGTAACGTTGATTTCCTTTGGACAGACAAATGTGACCATGCTTTCGAGGATCTAAAGAAGTTTGTATCCACAGCCCCAGTCCTTCGAGGACCAAACTGGGACCTACCATTCCAGATATCATCTGATGCCTCAGATACAGCCATTGGTACAGTCCTTGGGCAGGAAGAGGATAAAAAACCATATGCTATATATTACATCAGCAAAAATTTATCCCCTGCTGAATTGAATTACACTGTTACTGAAAAAGAATTTCTAGCTGTAATACATGCTGTCAATAAATTTAGACATTATATCACAGGCTACCCTGTTATCTTGTATACAGATCATTCGGCCATAAAATATTTAGCAAATAAGCCTGTCACAAATGCCAGAGTAACTCGATGGTTAATCTTATTGCAGGAATTCGATATCACAATCAAGGACCGCCCTGGCAAAGAAAACCCTGTAGCCGATTTTCTTTCAAGGATACCAAAATCAAGCGATGCAGCAGCAGTGGAAGATCAATTTCCAAATGAACACCTGTTTGTTGTTGCTGTTCAAACACCCTGGTATGCTGATGTTGCCAATTACCTTGCAGTAGGTAAATTACCAAAACATTTAACTCCTAATGAGCGTAAGCAGATTATTCAGAAAAGTTCTCGATTTTCGTGGATTGGAGGTTATTTTTTTCACACAGGAGCAGACATGCATATCAGGCGATGTGTTAGAGAGGATGAAATCTTTGACATCCTAAAAGCCTGTCACGATGGACCATGTGGGGGGCACTTCGCTGAGCGTAGGACTGGACATAAAGTATTGCAGACAGGATATTACTGGCCTACGATCTTTAAGGATGCAAAGAAGTTCGTCCAAGCCTGTGACAGTTGCCAGCGAGCAGGACGACCTGGTCAAGCTGATGAAATGCCTCTGAAACCGCAGTTAGTCATCGAACCATTCGAGCGGTGGGCTCTGGATTTCGTTGGACCCATCAACCCTTCATCAAATTAGAAAACATATATTTTGGTGGCAACAGAATATGTCACCAAATGGGTTGAGGCAGAAGCATTACCAAGAGCCACAGAGGACTCTGTCATACAGTTCCTGTTTCTTTTATTTGTCCGTTATGGCCTTCCTAGGGAAATAATTACAGATGGAGGACCACAATTTGTTGGGCATAAATTAGCCGCAACACTTAACAATTATCATGTCCAGCATAAGATCACTACTCCATATCACCCACAGGCGAATGGGCAGGTAGAAAGTAGCAATAAAATAATAGAATCAATCCTAACGAAAACTATTGCATCACATAGGCGTGACTGGGCTACCCGACTACCTGAAGCACTCTGGGCCTATCGAACCACATGGAGGAGCACCACTGGTTACTCACCTTATCAACTAGTGTTTGGAAAACAACCTATTTTTCCCATAGAATTCGAAATCCAAACACTGCATACAGCACAGGAAGTTGGCCTAGACTTAACGGAGGCACAACTCAATCGACTACAGCAGATCAATGAATTAGACGAAATTCGGCTCTCTGCACTACAAAATACAGCATTAATTCAACAGCAGCGAGCCAAATGGCATGATGCGCTCATTAAGAACAAAGTCTTCCACGAGGGAGACTGGGCTCTGCTATACGATTCTCGGTTTCAGGACTTCCCTGGAAAACTTCAGACTCGATGGTTGGGACCATACGAAATCCAGAAGGTACATGACAATGGAACTCTTACTCTAATCACTATTGACGGTTCTGGATATGCATTCAAGGTAAATGGCCACCGAGTCCGTCTCTACCATAAACCACTTACTCGGGAATCCTTCTGCCAGCAGATACGCCGAGATACCGATCTGGAGATCTTAGGAGAAGAAGAGAAATCTTCCTCACCTGTAATTCATTAAGGGTCTATTTATTTTTGCAAATTGTACATAAAGTTTTTGTTTTTGAGTGATTCTTGTACATAAGTTTGATTTGAATAAATTCTTGTCATTTTGCTGTTCCTTTTTCTTCCACAAAGTTTGATTTTTGCTCTTCTAATAGCATATGTATGTTTTTATTTTTATTTTTTAGTTTTGCTTGTTCTGCTGTTCCTTTTTTAAAGGAACAGCATTCAGATCTCTGCTGTTCCTTTTTCAGAAGAACGATATTGTTACGTCTATCGCTGTTCCTTTTTGGTTACCATTGTTCCTTTTCCTTCAAAGAAACAACGTTCTTTTATTTCTGTGTTGACTTTTTCAACGAAATGGCATATTGAGTGTTTAGTATGATTGCCGTTCCTTTTCCCAAAAGGAACGACATTTGCAGTTTTGTTCCTTTTTCTATTATCCATCGTTGTTGCTTTTTCAACGGAACACCATCTGCATACTTTTGATCTCTTTGCTGATTTAAATTGAGGATGCTTTTTCCCGTCTTCTTTCTAGTCTTCAAGCTTCAACTATGTATTTGTGCGATGAAATATAAAAACACAGCATACCGAAAATCTGCAAATCATAAATCGCTATATCTATAAGGCTCTGCATTAATAAGAGGACAGATGGAAGGACATACTTATTTCTTACCTTTTGTGACATGGTTTTACTAATTTTGCCCTGATTGGTTATCTTTATCATGCCGATTCCCTTAAAAATCTTTTTATTAGTACTTGGGAATAAGAGCAAAGAGTTTATATCTTCCTATTGAGATAATAAGACTTCTTCCACCATTCCTACTCTTAAGGAGTGCTGAACCACCCTTTGTGTATAAATAAGGAAAAAGAAAAAAGCATGTCAAATGTCAAATGCAGGATAGGGGGTCTCATTGAGAGCCAGCCTACCATGATCATGAGGAGGGAAGTGAAGTGGCATTCCCATTCTGGCCACCACACCAGGGATATGGTCCAAAAGGTGTATCAAAATAAACAATCCTTGGAACAGGAGGTCTCATTAAGAGCCGGCCTGCCCACGTTTCGCTCTTTCCTCGTGAATGGCATTATGGTTAACTGGTCACCAAGCCAGCATAATGGTCTACATTCTGACATAATAACAGTCCTAAGTATACACACAGGATCATGGTTCCGGGGGTGAAAAACAACTCTGCCAAGGTTATGGACACCTGTTGGCAGTAGAGTAATGTTAATGGTATCGAAGTCACCTTGCTTACACCAATAGGTAAGATATTAACACTCTTTTGTTTTCATATCCTAGGCACTAATTATATGTTATTTCCTGATTTATACACCGCATGAATATTTATCATTACCAATCATGGAAACGGAGGTGACCATGACCGCTTAAGATTGGCGAGTACGATACATGCCTATCCATCAGCCTCAAATCATAACACAGCAGCCTCAAATCATAACACGCGATCCATCCTCCGCCTCGATTTCGGTAATCTGTTGTCCTCTCTCAACATGGCATAAATTCACATGCTGTTCCTTTCTAACTTGATTACAGACTGGGTGCCGCTCCATTATTTGCCGGCTGGGACAGCCTATCACACTGAGGGGGGGGGAGGTTAACCTCATCATTCCCTGTATTACGTGTCAATTCATCATTCGGAAAATCTGGTTCACGACGATTTGGCATGGTTTCACGGCATGGCATATTTTTATTTTTATTTTTTCGCACAAGTTGTTTTTGCTGCACTATTGCATACTCTGTGTTTTCTTTTGCGAAACCTTGCTCTCTGTGTTTCAAACCGAAAACGTTTTTTTGCTGTTCCATTTAGAAATCACAGCGAAATCATGGGGGGAAAGGCACTTCGTAGTGAGCCTCAACAGCTAACGATCTCTGCTGCTGCCCGAGAAATCCTGGAAAGAGCAGGATGGTTAAACTATTTCAATCGCTTACAAGAGGGTAATGAGACAGTAGCAATGGATTTCTTGCAGAATTTACAAGATGACTACTCCATAGTAAGAGGGAAACGAATAACGGTCACTGATGCCATAATTGCAGAAGTCTCAGGACTACCAGCTACTGGACCGGTATGGACATTCAAAAAGGAACGATTACAGAAGGTCATCGACATCTTCCAGAATGAAGGCCAGCATTTGACAATCAAAGGGAAGGGAATTCTGCCAGCGACCCTAGGCGAACCCTGGACAGAGCTAGCAAGAATAGTACAGAGCTACATTACTTGCGAAGGAAGAAAAGACGTGGTAAGACCACGACACCTTAAACTTTTAGCTGTTCTAAAACAGAAATGCTCTGTGAATTTACCGGCACTCTTAAAATCGTTATTGCATGATGCTGCACAAAGTATGAAAAGGGCACAGCACGTAGAGGCAATTGTTAGTCACCACGGGTTAATCCGACTTGTTGTTAGTTATAGTCTTACCCAGCAGCAGAGCAGCTGGGAAAGACTCATTTCACTGATTAAAGGGGGATCGACAGAACCATCCCCGAAACGTAGACATTCTATAAACCCACCAGAACAACCGGCAAAACGCAGAGAAAATGTTGCTAGTACATCACAACAACCAGAGACACACCAAGAACCCGCAAAGCGAAAGCATGTAGTTGATTCACCCGAGCAACCAGAGGAACCCAGGAAATCAGCTCGGTTAGCTCAGATGAGAGGAAGCATAAATAAACCTAGAAAGTCAGCCCGGTTGGCTCGAATAAGGGGAAGGCTGGAACAGCTTCAGGGAAGCACCAGCCAACTAGTAATAATTGAAGATGAGCAACCCGAAGAAGAAGTACCCGAACCTTCGGGAACAGAAAAAGAAGCAGAAACTGAACAGGAGGAAGAAAGGGGACAGCAGGAGAATAGTCCATTACAAGACCTACTAAGAGAAGATGACTTGGCCGCCATCCTAGCTAATATGAGTAAATACGGTCAACCTTCTAGCTCAAAGAATCCCCACGACCAATTTCAAGAAGAGAACATGCCTATGCATGATGAAGAGGAAGAAAATACCGAACGGGAACAATCTGTTCCCATGTCACAAGAGGAAAGTCTAGAGGAAGAACCCCAGGAGGAAGAATCAGAACCAGTTGAGGTGCATACACCAGAACAGCCGGAGCAGAGCAGTGAGGAAGAACCCCAGGAGGACGAGTTAGCAACTGGTCATGATCCAGTCCACCATCGACAGACTGCCGTTCCTTCAAAGGAATCAATGGAAATCAAGAAGTTGAGGAAGGAACGGACTAAACTGTTAAACACGATAACCCAACTCAGGCAACAAATTAGGATTTTGAAAAAGAACCAGAAGGTAAAGAGGAAAAAGAGGGCCAACAAACAGCCTGTTTTCCAAGACTCTGAGGATCCAGCTGCCGTTCCGATTAAGACAGAAAAGGATGATAAGCAAATTCAGACAGAGGCACCACCCTCAGGGGTAATTAGGGTCCTGAACTCTAAACAGCGTAACAAAAAGGTTCAGTTAAAACTCCCGGCCTCCACTGATGCATGGAGGAAAGATCCAAAGACAAAATCCTTGCACAAGATGGTGAAACAAGCACAACAAGAAATGGAGCAACTTAAAGAGAAAACGGTTCCCCTAGAAAAATATGAAGAGTTGCAGCAGCAACTAAGGGAGGTCAGTCAATCTAAAAGACAGGTTTTTGAAGGATGGATGAAGGAACAAGAGGAAGTCACACAGGTAACTTGTAAACTAGATACTACTATCAAACAGATGAATGACTTGTGTTCTTTATATAATAATGTTTTAGCATGTAGGGCTCCTGCTAAAAACTATGCTCTGTTTCTATTAGAACGATATTTACAATTACAAATAAAATCTGTTAAGGCAGGCACCCCTATACAGATCAACAATGTCAATGATTTTATCGACTGCTGTAAACATTATGGAGTGAAAGTCCAGAGATTGTTGTGTGAACTTTATTTACACGACCTTGTGCTAAGTCAGGATACTGAAGTGAACCCTGGTCCCTCCATTGGTGATATTCAATTCCAAGCATTCATTTCATTCGGGGCTAATCAGATTAAGTGGCTGAAAGCCTATGATACCTTCCAGAGTCAAGAAAGGTATGCTTTTGATGACTATTTCAGTGGCTTTTTAATAGAATTTGTGAACCTTTTTGTATCATGAATTTGGAAAGTAATAAGGAACCATAACAAAACATGTGAGAATTGATATGCAAGACTTAGCCACTGATAATGGTTATTTTCTGTACAGGAAAAGGAGAAAACGAGGAATTTCCGTTCCAAAGGAAAGGACAAAGTCGAGATAACTGCTGTCCCTCTGAACGAGAACCGAATGCAAACAAGGCTAAATAGATTACAGCAAATCGGCTCGGAAAAGAAGGAGAAGACACCAGCTCGGCGCCAAAGAAAGGAAAGGATGAAGAATTAACAGTTTGGCGAATCCCTCAGGATCTTCGATCCTGAGGGATCGCTGCTTTATTTATCATGTTACTTGGACATCTCCGCCATCACCTTTATATAAAGGGACAACACTGTTAGCTTGATAGATAGGATACGCTTTTATGTAATTTTCTGTAAAACATCAACTTTGATTATTGAGTCTCGTTGAGAACTGGTTCAATGTATTTTTGACCGATGCATTAATAAAAGCTTGGTGATTATTTCATCTCTGCGTCTGGATTAACTTAAAGCGGTGTATCCTTGGAGGCTAAGGGCCCGGCCCCGAAGGACACTTGCTTCTGTACCATTACGACTTGACTTTTGTGTGGTTTGTTTATCATTGTTATTTGGTAATTTGATATGCTTTATAAGTTCATATTACATGCTTTGTTAAAGATTGAATCATTGAGGTTTTTTACAGATAGAATCGTGTGTTGACTCCGCATCAAGTTATTAATCCTTTCAAGAGTTAATTGCATGTTCTTACTGTTTTGTTACAGAGCTGTTATACTAAACGTTCGTGTTGTGCGCGTTTCTGATTTATCAGTACTGTTCCATAATTCATTAATAGTTATTGCTGTTCCATTAGTGTGATTTGTGTGAATTGCTTTTAGAGTGAAAGAATGTTATTTGATTGCAAAGAATGCATTTGAGTTAATAGATTAAGTTTGGTTACAACCTGCGGGACTTAGTTATTCAATTGCTGTTCCATTTTAGACTTGCTGTTCTATTTCAGAATTGTTGTTCAATCCTTTATTTGCTTTGCTATTCCAT